>CM056599.1:19947319-20248194 GCA_029721355.1 Tegillarca granosa
TTAGATGCTGGAATAAAAGTAAATTTTCAGTAAATAATTACATCTATTCACGTTTTAGGGTAACATATTTATCGATGTACTTTGTTTTTGCTGATTGGACGTTTAACATTACACTAATTACCATAAATTGCTAAATAATCGAGCAAAATTCATCATAATTTTTCGTTGTACTCTAGGGGGCATCTTGTTGTCTAAAGCTCGCGTTTACGGATCATTGGGGCTCTCAACCCCTTGGTTCAAACCAAACTTGGGCAGATCCTAGTGTAAGAAAGTTTTACAATTCGCTTGGTTTTCTGCAGGCACTCCAGTATTCTCAACCATCCTAGAACTGACCGCGTCAATGTATGTGGAAGAATTTGATTTGTAACAACTACTGTTCAACTCCACTCCATTCGTCGTACTTGATGAGTTATTTAGATGTTTAGATATTTAGATTTAAAATTCCGCTACTGGAATCTTTAAGCATTGATAAATCACAAAATAAATAAACAAATAAATAAATAAATAAATAATAAGTGCCCTAATGTCATTCAATAAATATCAGAAGTTTTAACTACTACATCAGGAATTATTTAAAATTTCTGGATTTACGGAATGTTCTGTCTTTATCAAGTGCAAGTGTTTCAGTTTTAAACTTAATTTGACCCTGAATGTTAAGAAATACCAAAGGATTAAAAAAACTGTAGGGTGCTATAATCCTATATAATTTAGCAAAGTCCAAAACTGAGGGTGGGAGGGGGGTGGGCTCGAATTCAATACAGAAAATCCGTGTTCGAATTATCATGTGAATTATTGTTTCTCTTTCTAAATATTTCCGACTGAATATACTTAATGGTTACTACTAAAAAGTGCATGAATCACATTCATTTAAAGTCACAATGTTGTTATGGCAAGTGTCTTATCAAAATTCAGAATTTAATACTACATGTATTCATAAAAATTAAAAAGTAGCACATGCCACTAAGTAATCAATTTCAATATGTGTATAGTAGCACATGGCACAAAGTAATCAATTTCAATACGTGTATCTCTTATCTACCGTGTTTTGCGCTGATGTGGTTTATGTTGTTATTTTAACTATTGTGAAATACATTTATTCCGCTTTAACTAACTTTCTCAATCTTTACAGTCAATGCACTACATGTGGTCTTTCTTAGATAAGAAGTTACTATGTCGTTTACCTTTGCATCTAATAGTCTTTCAAATTTTGGCACAATATAGAAGTATATTCCCTCAGAAGCATTGGCAAGTGTAACACCACGGAAGAACAGAATTAACAGCACAACATACGGAAACACAGCAGTAAAATAAACAACCTAGTTAAAAAGAAAGAAAATCAACAATGTCAAAAGGTTGAAATATGAAATACGGGACAGGTATAAGGTTATTTTAAAAGGACCAGTTTACGAAAAAAAAAGAAATTGTAATGTAGAATGTATGGCAAATTCGGAATTTCTAATGCAGTTGTCATATTGACAATTTTGTCAAGTGCAGAATTTTGAATTTATTTATTTATTATTATTTATTTATTTATTTATTATTTATTTATTTATTTATTTTTGGAGGGGGGGGGTATTCAAAATTCTGCACTTGACAGTTAACATTTTTTGTCATAGGAGTGATTACGATGTAAATAGTATTAAAGCTTTTAAACAAAGTACACTTGTAGACTTAAAACTAAGGCTTGGTGTATTTAGGCTTGTGTACAATTTGTGCTGTGTGCAGGGTGTCTGGTGACATCGCTATGTACAAGCACATCAGGTACTTACAACTGTGTGCTCTCAATGCTTTGCATTGTCACTTATTCTATATATACATGTATGATGATGATGATGATGATGATTATGATGAGAGAAAGTGTGTGTGTGTGTGTGTGTGTGTGTGTGTGTGTGTGTGTGTGTGTGTGTGATGAATGTTTATTATATACATATATAAATTAAATAGATTATATACCAGGCGTTATCTATGTAATAAGCACATATGTAATACCTTCCCACTGGTTTTAATTCCTTTAAGTAGACAGAGAAAACAAACTACCCAGGCTAACAGCAACGTAAGAGCTAACTGCCAACGTGGTGTTCCTATGTCATCTATACCAGAACTTAAACCCAACACGTGGTTACTGAAAATATACGAGTAATAATAATAATAATAATAATACAAATGATGATGATGATAACTTAAAACTTATAGACAACATTATAACGTCGGTGACTAAGTTTTATAATAGTAAGAAAAATTCGAAAATATTCCAATCTCAAATATAAAAATTGGTGTATGAATGACATCAAAGAAAAGTTTGACGACAACATAATGAGAAAAAAACGACAACGATGAGTAGCTAACTTAATTAATAATTAATTAATAATTAAAATGAACCGAATACAAGATGAATGTTGAATCTACTAAACCGCGACAACTCTTTATATGTTAAACTCAAAGTTTAGACAGCCAAATTTACCTCCCTTACTTAAAATAATAAATCAATGTTTAACAACTAGTCATTTATCGTTTGGGTAGAACTGTACTTTCTGTAAACTACTGTCATCTACCAATAATATAAATTGTATTCACAATGTTAGCTGTTGTTTTTCGTCACATCGGTCTTTTTCCATTATTAATCTCAAGGAAATCCAAACACGCGTCTAAGTTCTGCGAGTTTTATTCAATGGTTTGAGAGTTGTTTTGTGCTAGTTTGCACTTACAACTTCAACTTAAACACCTTTTTAACTAATTAACTGGAGTTCGGTGAGGTCAAACGGTGAAATTTCTTGGTATTAAAGAAAAACGACTTGACTTTTTCCCTAAATCAATATATAATTTTAATCGGTCAAATAATAGTTTTGCTCCAACAGCTTTAATTTGTTTTAACTCTTGTCAAAGTCTATATTATATTTTTCATTAATTGCTATCTCATCACACTTACTTCCAGTATTCTTCAGATGCATACATTCTTTTTCTTCCCGTAGCATTTGTGAATAATGTGCTATTCCATAATCCTCTAAAAATATCGTTTTGATAACACGTTCCATTTTGGTATTTAACTCCCATAATTTTTGTACAGTTTACTATTGGAAGTTTAAGACTGCAATCTAAATTTGAATAAGATTATAAGTGTTTAAGGCCCTCTGTAGCGACCAAAGAAATTAATTATCAAAATTAGTGTCTCTAGCGCACAATGAGAAAGGGAACCTTAGTTTTGAGAACATTCATTTCAAAACATCGTGAAATCTTTCAGAATTATTAGGATCCAGCTTTTTATTGTACTTTCATCAAAATGTCCGACCAATGGAATTTTCCAGAGAACCAAGTAATACCGGTTGCGCAAAATAGCTATTTTCATTTTAATCTGAATGGTATTAGATGATGTTTTCCTGGAAAAGTACGCTATTCCGGGATTTATAACATAAACAATTTCCAAAACGTTCCGCTCAAGACTTTGTTGGATTTTAAATTTGATAACACGGAACTTTGGCGAACCTTATTGAAAATCAAGGAATATAGACAAATATAACGAAAAAAAGAATAAATGAAAAATATATCCGAGAGTTAATCATATCAGTTATCTCACTTGGCAGTCTGAATTTGATGAGTACAGATGTACTCTTTAATGACAGGCGACAAAGTTATCAAGTTCACACACGTTCTCGTCTTAAACCACTATGCGTCAAATGTTGCTTGCGGATCTGTTCAGAAAATGTAAAAATGGTCACGAAGAACAACAAAAGCAGAAACATAAACAGCAGCATTGGCTTTTTGACATTGTTAACATGAGAGCATGTGACAACAGACCCATTAGTAGTGTATCCGAAATCAATTAGTTAAACGTATAATATCAATAGGAGATAGAATTTCTACGAACAATAGATATGAATCATGAAACAGTTACATGCGTCTGCACGTATGGATCATAGCTATAATACGCGAATTCGAATGAAGTCGCTTATCGATTTACTGCTGATCGATTTTTATATCTGAAAACTTATAATTGAAAAAATGTGTATTTGGCAAAAGCCATAATAACAAGCGTAATCCGCAATAAAATGCAATATACATAAAAATTATAAAAATACACATAATTGATTACCACCAGTAGCCAATGACAAAATACTTTTTAACGTTACCTCTTGTATTCCAGGAATTGTCACAGCTTCCCCATGGTAAATCCCCCGTAAATGACGCAAAAAAGTAAAACATCGACCACGTGATGATCACGTTGTAGTAAATGCTTACCAAGGCAGAGACAACCAACATAGCAACTCCAAGACCTAAAATAAAACAACTCACAATATATAGTTTGTTTTTTTAAAACTGCTTTTAATAATAACCAACGCAATTTCTATCGTTAACTTTGTCATCTCACTAACCGTCGCAGATGTATAAAATTTTGTTTATCCTAAAAAATTTCTGTATATCTACTCAATTTATTGCCAACAATTTTCATACCGTAAAATAATATAAATTCAAAATCACCAGTATCGCTTATATACTAGCGGGATTCTGAAATTGCAAAGTTGATACAATATTATTTTGTTACTTGAACATTTATATAATTGAAAAATGGAGGAAATCTTCAATTTCTTTGTACGATTTTAACAATTTCAAAAGCAAACCAAGAAAAAAAATTGTAATAAACTGAATGAAATAATAAAATTATGATAAAGTTAATTATAAAAAAGATAATCACCTTTAAACAGTGGCGCAAACCCCCAACAAGTTGTTGGTCCACAGCTTGAAAACTGACCCTAGTGATGTTTCTAAGTAAAACAGTGGTACACCGACTACCGCCATCATTATTATGAAAGGTACAAGAAAAGCACCGCCTCCATTACGATAACACATGTACGGAAACCTCCAGACATTTCCTAAACCAACACAGTATCCTAACATCGACAACAGAAAATCCATCCGACCTGTCCAGTTTCCTCGTTCTTCATTTTCATCCACTCCATAAATCTGTGTCCGGTCGGCGTCGGTGGTGGCAACAGATGTACTAGTGAACTCAGACTGTTCGAAGAAAAGTATCTGATGTCAGTATATATTTGAATAATTTTTCAAGAAAATAAACTGAATTTCTGTATTCTCTGGAAAAGTTAAAAACAGGACTTAAAAATGACCAAGTTTGCTGAAAAACAATTCCGCGGATTTTTATGCATGCATTTCAAAGTGAATGATATATTGTGGATGCATTTTGGTTATATTGATGCAGTAGGTGGCATTACCTAGGCCTGATTGTATTTCCTTTAAGTATAAAACAACAGAGTTGAGTTGAGTTGAGTAATGGTGTTTAACGTCCCAGTCAAGGAATATTTCACTTATATCGATGACGTCGCCAGCTATAGGCGAAAGTGCAGAATTTTGCTGTGCGTTGCGCTAATGGCATTATACAGCAGGGTTCTTTATCGTGTCCATGCCTGTTATGACACGGGACCTCGTTTATTTTAAGTTCCCATCCGAAAAGAACCGTGACTTTTATTTCGTAATGCCGAGTGCTTGGCGAAATGAACAGCCACTACCCACTTTCAAGTCTTGAGTCAGACCCGGCCAGGGTTCGAACCCACGACCTCCCACTTACGGAGCGAGCACTCTACCAACTGAGCTACCGCAGTGGCCAAATATGAAATAACATAAGTGGTTTGTCTGTCATTTGTGTTCCTTTATCAAGCGTATAATCTTTTTTCATTTTAGTCATTATTAATTTGCAAGCTGTCTGAAAATTTTCAACTAATATTTGGCCTTATTACAATAATTTCACGGACATTAAAAATGTCCCAAAATAAGTCTATAATATTCAAATAACAGTTTTAGCGATAAGCTATAAATTAATCATTATTTAGTATGTAAATGTTTAACTTACCTTTGACGATGCTCTGGACACCTGAGATGATGACTTGACAACATATATTCCACGATCAGTTGGAGTAAGGAATTGTTTTGGAGAATCTGGAGTCTTAGCATCAGGATATCCATTCATTTCTATCCTATCACTGTCCATGTTGTCGGGCTAAGATAAAATTGGACAAAAGTTAGTTAATAACAACAGAGAAAATGTGTTAGACAAATATATAGGTTTTGCTTATATTTGTGATTTTTTTTTTGTCCTTCAAGAAAAGTTTTACAAAAAACTGAATGATTTGCCATTTAATTTCATTGGTTAACAATTCTTTTGCGTCTTATTTTATTTCTTTTATAGGACGTTTATTGGTGCAACAGCTAGGTAGAACAAAAGACCAACGGAATGGTTTTTCAATTTTACACGGACTTAGGATAGCGTGATACTGAATAATCATTCAAAGTGCTTTCAAGTACTGTAAATAAATAAAAACAAATTAAGCTGTAATTTTTGCACATATCAATATTCAGATATAACGATTCTAAAATGTTTGAATTTTGATATGTATACATTTTGTTTTGTTTTTTTAATATTCCAAAAACTTACTTATCCTAATTACAATGTGTAAGAATCTTATACGTTGTATAATCATCATGCTATATGGTAAAAGTACACAGATTCTATTATAACTTAAATTTTGAACTTGCTTTTGATATTGGATCTTAGCAAATATATAAATGGCAAAAAAATAGTACCACATAACATAAAGGAAGCATTTACAATTACCAAAAAGTTGAGGTATATATATATATATATATATATATATATATATATATATATATATATATATATATATATATATATATATATATATATATATATTATATATAATCCGACTTTGTCATTGACAATCCGTTACAAAAATGCATGTTTAACTGAAAATAGTTATTTATTACTATTATTATAATTATAATTATTATTATTATTATTATTATTCACAAGTAAGAATAACGTACCACTGAGTTTGTCCTCGAAGGCTGTGATGGCGATTTCATGACGTATACACCTTTATCAATATTATTGAGATACCTTTTGGGTGAATCGGGAGGAAGAGGTTCGTCCTGGTCCCGATCCGGTCCTAATGGACTGTCCATCGGATGAATATCAATTGCATCTATATCCTATGTTTAAGAGATTAATGTTTAAAATACTAATTATTATCAATGCTTGTTTAAAATAGAAGCACTTATTTCATTGATGTTGATGTTGCTTTAAATCTTATTCTTTTCGTTTGTGTGCTGTATTGTTGGTTGTATTAGCTATTGTCAAGAGCATTTAAAAAAAATCATCAATACATTTCATTAGGTCAATGTGATTTACATATACATGAAATAATACATTTCGTTTAATATATATAAACAATTTTATATTATGTCCAAAAAATAAGTCATATTTTACCGTTAGCCATCCAAACTACCTAAAATAGCGCCGTCATGTTCTATTTTTAAATTGTTTTCTTTCGTAAACATTTTAAAGGTAGCACATGGCATTTTCATGTTGATGCAGCATCAAATTCCTCAAATTTTACAAAAATCAAACTTTAAATACAAGGTTTATAATAAAACAAAAAAATCTTGGTTATGTTTGTAAGCAATTTTCTTTGCTTACATTGTCAACAAAACAACTTAACATTTCCGGTTTGATCTATCCATGAAATACACAAAATACTTAAGTTTATTCCATAGCAAGCGAGTAAACCCCCTTTCCCTTTTGCAAATCATACATAAGTTTATATGCACGTTTTGAAATCTTCCTGAACACCTCCATATTATCAACTACAAGCAATTCAAAAACGTTTTAATACAAATGGGATTATCAAAGGCCCAGTGACCCGCTAGGGCACCAGGTGATAGTTTATGGTATACAGATGTGTGTTTCTATTTGTAGGATCTTACGCATCATTTTGCCATAAGTGGCCCCCAATATAAACAACCCAACCTCTATATACATGTAATCAGCTGCAAGCAATACAAAAATTCTTTAACACAAATGGGGTTTGAAAGACCTAGTGACAAAAAACAAGGCAGCACTCAAGATCCCAGGTGATAGATTACGGTACACCAATGTGTGTCTCTATGTGTAGGATCCTACGCATTATTTTGTAACAAGTGGTCTACAACATAAACAACCCAACCTCTATATAGTTAGCTGCAAGCAATATAAAAACGCTTTAACACACGTGGGGTTAATACCTAGTGACCATAAGCAAGGCAGCGCTAGGGTACCAGGTGATAGTTTACTGCACGCAGATGTGTGTTTCTATTTGAGGATATCGCGCATTAGTATGTCACAAATGTCCCCCAACATAAACAACATAACCTCATTTTTCTTTGCTTAACAAAACCTTATATTTATAGTTCAAAATGGTGGAAATTAACAAAACTGGAATATAATTACATGTAGCAAACATTAAACGTCGAGATAATGCGTATATTTTTATGGAGCTTATACGTACATGTAACATAAACCGTGTATGCATACATTATGTGCAATTCAAAGGACAAATTATAAAGGTCGGGATAAATCTCACAACATGTTGTATCATTAAACGCTTCAGTAGACAGGTGTAGTTTAAAGGGTATACGAATAACTTTATCTATCCTTTTACGTAGCTGTAAAATATTCTTTTTAGTGGGCGACATTTACACTTTTTAACATAAACGTACCCGTTTATATCTTAATCTTGTATTCAACGTTTACTTATCAAAGTGGTAAGTGAAAAATGAAAGTATACACACACTTATTTCAAATATTTTTTATCTTAACTTGAAATGCTTTGTAGTTAATCATGCATTATAAATTCTACATATATCTTTTTTGTCAAAAGTAGGGTTATATAAATTGTTGTATTCGTGGGTGACTTTCAGTTGATTTCAATAAGTCAACATAATAAAAAATATAACAATGTTGTTGATACGTCAGATGGTTTTGTTTTTATGGCGACCACAAACGTTAATTATAATGCAACAGATTAAAACAAGTATTACTATTTTTCCTTAATTAATTATCCCTAATGAATACAACTTAGCAATTAGTTATCTGTAGGAACACGGAAGTGGTTTTGTGCTATTTTTAGGTCGTACATAACTTTTTTGTTCAATATCTGAAAATGACACTAATAATCGAATGATTTATAAAGGTATTCATATCAAATTTACATACCCTCTCCGCCATGCTTCCTGAAGATGTTTCTAACGGCGTTTTAAAACTGTTTCTTTCATATATATCTCCTTTTTCTGAAATAGTTGATGTTTTTCTACACACAAAGAATATAAACATTGACAGCTTTACCTTTTAAGGACACATGGCTGAATAATCACGTGACATAAACAATTTCAGGTTCATTTATCCATATAGTATTCTTATCAGGTCATCAAAATAAGGGTTGTTTTACATTTTGAAATATCCCATTGTGTGATATGCTACTAAAATCGATTGAATCTATAAACTGCAAATAAAAATCTCATACGGTTTAATTCATGTTCAATAATATAATAAGTTCGGAGATAATAAAACACGTGCAGTCCAATTAATAGTTGTATCTAATTTATTAATTTCCTCTCAATGATTGTCAGTAAAGCCAACGCGAAAAATAATAATATAAAAACTACTTTACTACCATCGACGTAATGCATGTTAATGCGTGAGATATGTGACAATGATTCATGCTTAGTCTATAACAAAAATTGACCTTAAACAATACATACATTTTTTTACCAAAAAAATTAATTAAATTTTACCATTTCTTTACGTATCTATGTAATGCATGTGACAATGAATCAGACCAATCTATAACAAAAGAACTCAAACAACAAACTAAAAAATTAAAATCAAACAAACAAACAAAACAAAACAAAAACAATTTTTACAATTTTTTTTAACATATCTACGTAATTCATGTTAACATATGTGACATGTGACAATGATTTATTCTAATCTATAACAAAAAGAACTTGAACAACATACTTTTTACCAAATAAATTAATAAAAATTACAATTAAATTTTTAATTTTTTCTAATGAGTATGGTTTCCAGTCATAATCCGAAACTGTTCTTGCAGGGACCACACAAATGACATAACCGTTACATATTTTTTCAATGAGAAAAACGCCCAAAACACAAGACAGCATCATTTTTAATTTCTGGTACGCCATCGCACACTTATTTTGTGTTCATGGAACTCATACTTTTCATGCTTTTAATGGACGCCTGATAGGACAATTATTAAATACAAAATGTCTCTTAATAACTTTGCCATCTCACCTATCACCATTGTTTTCAAGTCCCAAGGTCGAATTTCTCCTATGTTTTCTTTAACAGTATACTTAAACATATATGACCAAACTTTACTTTATAACACTGTCATATACCACTTTTTGAATGTATTTTTTAATGATTAAATTCAAAAAGTGGTATACGACAACACAAATTTCTAAAAACAAAATGGTTTCGGTGAATTAAGGTTACAAATAATTTTAATTTTCAGATATAATTATTACAGGTATTGTTAAGATTGTGGACGTTTTGGATGCATGGTATTAAATCAACATCGAGACATTTATAAAATTTAACAATCAATTATTACATCAAAATCGACATCTATCACATTTTAATAATGGTCAATAGTATTGAAATCGTACCATTTATTTTTTTCATTATTTATTTAATCCATTATTTATTGATTTATTCATTCATTCATTCATTCATTCATTCATTCATCCATTTATTTATTTATTTATTTATTTATTTATTTATTTATTTATTTATTTATTTATTTATTTATATTTAATAAATGTTGTCTTGTTACAAATTTTAGAAAATACCTGATGTGACGTAAACCAGCAACAAACCAACCAATAAACTGTTTTGCTTTCTATAATAAAATGAGGTACATCTTTGCATTATAAATGCATAACATATTTCCAGTTACAAATGATAAACACATTTTACAAAATAATAATAATAATAATAATAATAATAATAATAATAATAATGATAATTTTCAGTTATTTATAGATATTTAATGTAACAAAGTTACAATTGTCGATTTTTTCCTGAGACAAATAATTGAAAAATAATGAAATGATTAGGCAAAACAACTAATACCGTGGCTAACTTTTTCATATCTTATTTAATCAAACGTAATCATGAGTTCTCGCTCCCCATGGGAACGTTCACATTCAAGGTAATGCATCGTAAGTCTAGTTAGGCTGGTCGATATTATAATTTTTATAACAATGATACTTTATCTATTTTAATCCAGCTGTATTTCTAGAATACTTATAAATCGGGTTGCATTTTAAAATAAAATAAAATTATTATTATTATTATTATTATTTTGTGAAGTGCGTATCATAAGGTTATTTTGCTACAAGTATAGAACGACCATTTTTAACGTGTCATTTTTGAATATGTAGAGAATGAGCCATTAGATGATTGATCCACACACAGTAACTCGCACCAAGTATGTTATGCTTTGCTAACATGACCGAAAGCGCGCGATAGTGTGTGTATGGGGGCGGGGGTTGGGTTGGGTGTGTGTTGATTTTTTTTTTTTTTTTTTTTTTTTTTTTTTTTTTTTTATTTATTTTTTTTTTTTTTTTTGGTCACACGTTTATTGAATCAAATCGGTCACCAATGTAAGCATTACAAAAATAACTCCAAATCTAATAAATATGAATTTTAACAAACATAAATGTGAATTAAATTTTTTTCAGCGTTATCTAGTAAAATAATAATGGTAAAATAATATTTTATTGGGTATAAATGAGTCCAGCTTTTTTGCAAATAGGTTGCATTTTCAATATTTTTGTTAGGGAATATAAATTAATTAAAATAACGAAAGGAAGTCATTTGGTTAACATAAATGACTTAAATAAAACGTGTAAGATCTTTTCTTGATTATTTAACAAGCAACATGCAAGCTAACATTCCAAGGACACAAAGGAAAGAAAAAAGAAAGTAAAGAAAACAAAAGCAGGTAAAAACTGGAAAGAAAAAGAGAATACACAAAACATTTTCAATCACATGTAAGTTGTACTAAAGAAATAAACGTTTCATTCTCAAAATATTTACTTGGCCATTGAACTTGCCTCGATATATATATATATATATATATATATATATATATATATATATATATATATATATATATATATATATATATATATATATATATATACTTTTAAGTGGTTAAATATCACTTCACTTTTAATTATCTTACAATATTTTAGGTATGAGGCTTATATTTATTAACTATTTGACGTCAGTATTTTAATAGGCTGGGCAATCATTTATGAAAAATCTCGTTGAGAAACATAAACTTTACGTTGACCTTATTCATCAATGAAACAATTGTTCGTTATGTATATTTAAATTCACTTCTGATGATAATCAATTCTGTTTAACTCTGTTGAACTGATATAAACACTAAATTTTTTACTCGGTTTCCCTTTTTTGTAGCCTATAGTTTTAAAGTGCGCATTAACATATCATAGCGTCTTTTAAAATCGCTTTAATTTTAATACTTCAAATAGCTGACATACCATTTTTTTCATATTTGTTTTAATGACAGCCTGCGGCAAAGTACCTCTGACACTAGCTTTACAAGTCAAAGGTATGCTTAATTTTCACTAAGCATAGTAAAGTTTAAGCATATTTAAAACCTCCGTCGTCTGCGAGAAAGGTTCTGAAAAAACGTCGCAAACTCAGTTAATTATGGACTTAATACAAAAAAATGATAAATAATTTAAAATAGGTCAACTTATAAGGTTTGTTCGCTCATAGCATTCCTTAACTGGATTTGGCGTCAAATAATTTTGAAACTTTGGGGGTCATTAATTTTCGAATGTTTGGATTATCTTTTTTTTAATCTATCAATATTTCCGGCTCCTAGTGTCGCTGACGAATAATGAATTTCCGAAATGTGCACATATGGCACATCACAATTAAACAGGTATTTTGGTAAAACATTTATACGATGTCATATCCGTTGGAAATCATAGTTCACATGGACGCTTTGAAATGTATCCTCTTGTCTACATGACCTACATTTCTGACACACATGGTTTCTTCAGATGAGACATAAACATCCACGTGTCACATTAGGCGTGGTACCAAAAACACCATACAGTAAACACATTACAGAAGTATAAACCTGAACAGGAACTGAAACTTTATTTTACAAAACCAATTATCATTGTCGAGGTCACCGAGTTTGTGACAATGAATTTTGTAAAAAGATAATAAATTAAACTTGAGTAAAGTTTAGTTTTTTTTTTAATATTTTAGTAAAGTTACTGCTTGCATATCTTCGCAAGTTTTAAAAGTTGCCACTATGGGATTTCACTTAATGAAAAAAAAAAAAAAAAAAAAAAAAAAAAAAAAAAAAAAAAAAAAAAAACAGGCGAATGGCGGATACAATAAAAACAATCATTCAGAACATCCCCTTTTGTGTTCGTATTACCATTTCCTAAATGCAAAATCTTCATCGAAGTCAACATTTTCCTTTTAAAAGAAATACTTTAGTAATGCGCATAACATTAGGTCAAGTAATAAAACGATATCAAACACAATTTTAATTTAGTTCCTTGGATTGGATATTATTTTTTTTATTGTCCCAAACATAGTTATTCCGATAGAAAGATTTATATATGGTTTTTCCAAAAACTATAAAAAGAAACAGTTTAATGATCTCTGCAGTCGTGATCTTATTTTAAGTCTGAAACATCATAAGAAATACAAATGCAACTTCTATATTATGTTAACCTCTATACTTACCTGTTCCTATCTTTATCCTTATTCTTTCTTGTTTGTTATACATGTACGTTATTGTGCTGCTTGTATAATTTTGAATTGTTTAATTTGGAATGTGCTTATTGTAATAAGCAAAAATATTCCTGTTGTGCCACCCCTACAATGACACGTGGATTTTATGGATTGAATATCTAACAAAAACACCTGTTAAATTTTGATGTGCCATATGTATGCATATTTCCGAAAATCGTTCCTCTTTAGTACACTAGGAACCGAAAACTTTCATAGATAAAAATAAAATAAGCCAAACTGTTGAAAAGTAATAAATCGAAAGTTTCAAAATTATATAAATCTATATCTAGTTAAGGAATGCTTCGCATGAGGAAACAACCCTTAGTTTTATATAAATTTCAAAAATGAAGACGACTGAAAAATTTACAATTTCTGTCAGCACAAAGTAATGACTACTTAGTTAAGGATACCCTCGGGGAGATTATATAGATTAACTAGTTAATGTTTTGAAGTCTTTCAAAAAATGCATGAAAAGAAATAGTATTTCAATATTTTTCAGTATATAAGAAAGTGTATTGACAATAAAATAAAAGATATTTAAACACATAGTCCATTTACTCTTGCAAAATCACTTTTATAGTTATTTCATGTGGTCCTTTTAAATTTTTTTTAAATAATACATTCAAAGTAGCACATAACAATTATTATGAAAAGACAAATTTTATAACAAATTTTGTAACTTTAAAAACATGTCAAGACCCTGCAAAACACATTAAATTGAAGAAAAACTTAATAAAAAAAAGTTCGTAAGACAAAACTCATATCTAATAAAGTATAAATAAAAACCGGCTACTTTTTTAAATCATTAAAAATGAACAATGTATTTGATAAATTTTCTGCTAAAACACTTTATTTGAACTTCATTTCCATTTTTACATTTACCTTAAGTTAAAAAATGGGTAAAAGGGTTTAAAGTTTTCCGATACGCTGAGTTAAATCAATTTTCTATTTTTTTTTTTTTTTTATTATTTTTTTTTATTTATTTTTTTTTTAGATTCATAGCTTGTATTTAAATTTTCTATTTTCTACCAGCCTTAATTCATGGAGATGTCATTTATGATTATGATGATAATTAAGAGTTAAAATAATATAATTGTTAAGCAAGTATTATGTTAACAATTTGGTAAGGCAGATGCAGACTTCAAGTCACAAAAAATACATAAAGCATAGGGGCAAATACGTGTACAATTAGTGTTGTGCATAATATAAATGTCACCAGCGAGTCTAAAGGAAATTTAAATTAATTACTTGAAATACGTGCATGGTTTCTCTTTTCAAAACACACTGGGAATTTTATTTTCAGAATGCAGGCATATTAATATTATTGTTCATGCAATATTAGAGATTAAAGTTTTTTTTAAAGTTGGCTTATCAATAGTATTGTTCATGCAACATTTAAGATTACACTTTTTTTACATAGAGGTTTTTGATTTACATTTGTTAACAGGTGTCCCTTAGCACATATTTATAAAGTTCTAAAATTTATCATTAAATCGATGAACGTTGATGAGTATATGCTATCTATAAAAATATTTTGAAAATATGTACATAATACTCTGTATTTTTTAAGTATTTTATAAGATGAGAGGTAAAACAATTATTTTTTTTTAAAATTTGAAATATCCATTGTTATTTAACATTTGTTACTAAGAGGCTTAAGTTTTTCCCCTGGTACTTGAAATTTGATAGTTTATATTTGTCAGCACTTGTGAATGTCTTGTGTAACAGTGGTTGTAGTATATATAGAAAAATTTTTTAAGTTCAATGGCGCTGTGATTATGTTATTGACTGTCTCATGTCAAATAGACACTAAAATTTGTTGATTTCTTTCCCTAATTTAGACTTAAGAATTGCTTCCTGGTAATAAATATATAATACAAGTACCAGTTAAATTTTGATGTGCCAGATGTGCACATTTCGGAAATTCATTCCTCATCAGTGACACTAAGACCGAAAAGTTTAATACATAAAAAATAATAGCCAAAAAGTTGAAAATAATGAATCTAAAGTTTCAAATTTATATCAATCCAAATCCAGCTAAGGAATGCTTTGCATGAGGGAACAAACCTTAATTTTAAATAAATATCAAATTTTAGACGACTGAAAATTTTGATAAATTGTACATTTTCTGACAGCACAAGGTACTGCCTACTGAGTTATGGATACCCTCGGGGAGTTTTACTCCACCTGCAGCGGTACCCGCTCAGGAAAAGTAAATATATAATACAAGTACCAGTTAAATTTTGATGTGCCAGATGTGCACATTTCGGAAATTCATTCCTCATCAGTGACACTAAGACCGAAAAGTTTAATACATAAAAAATATAAGCCAAACAGTTGAAAATAATGAATCTAAAGTTTCAAATTTATATCCATCCAAATCCAGCTAAGGAATGCTTTGCATGAGGGAACAAACCTTAGTTTTAAATAAATTTCAAATTTTAGACGACTGAAAATTTTGATAAATTGTACATTTTCTGACAGCACAAAGTACTGCCTACTGAGTTATGGATACCCTCGGGGAGTTTTACTCCACCAGCAGCGGTACCCGCTCAGGAGTAGTAAATATATAATACAAGTACCAGTTAAATTTTGATGTGCCAGATGTGCACATTTCGGAATTCATTCCTCATCAGTGACACTAAGACCGAAAAGTTTGATACCTAAAAAATATAAGCCAAACAGTTGAAAATAATGAATCTAAAGTTTCAAATTTATATCAATCCAAATCCAGCTAAGGAATGCTTTGCATGAGGGAACAAATCTTAGTTTTAAATAAATTTCAAATTTTAGACGACTGAAATAACAAAGATATTGAGATTTTTTTTTACTTTTTACCTTTCCAACGTTTAATATGACCAACTTCATTTTTTATATCTAAATTCTTTTTTATTATTAGTAAGTGTGAAATCACGAATTATTTTTGCAAAAGTTTTACATTTTGAATTAAAAATATTATAAACCTGTCTTTTTACTGCATTGCAGTATTGATTCTTGATAGCAATAATGTTGTTTAGCATTTCTGATGCAATTCCGATTTTTTTTCTCATCAGACCTTTGCTTTTGTTTCCGGTTTTAATGACGTAAAGCGAGTTACACTATAAAAGTCACCCTTTAGGGGAAAAACTAAGACAATCGCAAGAAATTTTTCACATTTGTTTATTTACAATACTCCCAGCCCTGCTAGGGTTTAAAATAACCTTAGAGTATTGTTCCACATAAAGAACTCTTCCATTTTTCAATTACTTCTAGAACCTTGAAGGCAAAAAAAAATGATCTAAAATTACATTCCATGTATAAAACATTTTGTATTTCAAGGTTTTAATTCGAATATATTTGACAATCAGTTTCACAAACTTTAGATAGATGTTATTTGTTTTACCCAATAACATCCCTACATTTATCGCAAAAACCTTTTTTCTATTTTTCTTTTTAAAAGCAACAGAACAATTACAGTTGACCATATCAACTCTTTCGAACGGCTTATTATTTAAGAATTGTTTAGCTAAAAGAAACAAAGAGGAAACACTTTTAAATTTTATCTTCGTGCGTAATATGGCTTGAAGAGTTGATTTATTTGTTTTCTTTTAGTATAAGGCACGTTTTTCCCATTGCCCAGTAATGTTACGGGGATAGATCAGTTTTATTAACGAACTTTAAAAAACATAATTTTAATATATTATTATTTCAAAAACAATCAACTATAACAGATTTCATACATTCATCTTGGCTTGCTTCATCAAAAATAGTTATAACACTTCAGACAAGGCCTGCTTCTTAATTATAAGAATATTTATGGTTATAAGAACACTCACAATTGACCATATCAACTTTTAAAGAACGATGTTTTATAAAGAAAACTGATGTTAATCTTGACCTTTAATCGTAAAGTCAATATATTCATTGTCATGGAGAGTGGACATTTCCTATAGCCACTACAAGAGAAGTAGTAGAACAGCCACTTGAATTGACGATATAGAGTAAACTTATGTTAATCTTGACCTAAAATCATTCAATCAATATATTCATTGTCATAGAGATTGGAGACTTAAAACTATATTAACGTTTTTATCCTAACTACTGCGTTAAATAATTTTATAAATCTATCAATAACGTAGAGAAAAAGCTACGAGCATGAAAAATTGCTACTTAGTTTTTTTTTACAGAAATCAATTGATATGCAAACCTTAAAAAACTGGCTCCGGTGACAGGTCTGTGACAGGTCTATGTAACTATTAGAAATTATATATAAAACATCAAAAGTAAATATAAGCAGGGTCTTTAAATATTATTCGATTATTTTTTGTGAATAATAATCAACTTTTTACTTTGATTTGTTATTTGGAATGTCATTGTCTTTTTGATCTTGGCATAATATTGATCAATAAAACAGTAGGAAACAAACTGACTAAAATCATCCACAATGATATAGTCAAAAATTCAACTATAGAAGTGCCTTAATTTTTTGATAACTTGATTATATTATCAAGTTTACTGGTATTCTGTCCACGAAACGGCCTATTGAACTTATCTCAATTATATAGTTATTTATCATTAAACAATAATTAAATAAAATTTATAAAAATGTTAATAAATAAATGAATAAATAAATAAATAACCGAGTTTTCTTCATGTCCCACACAATAAAATAAGTTATTATGGAAGTATTTTCCTTCTGGCAATGTAAAACTTTCGGAATCTTTTTTTCAAAATAAGCCAATAGGTCAGATAGTCCCGCACTCAATATTTGTTGGTATTTTATAGTCCAGTAAAACAATATGACGTCGTTTTACGTGGGAAATTACATAAAGGAATTGCACTAAATTTGTTCAAACGTTTTTATGTGGTTATGTTTTTTTTCAAACAAAATAAAATTTTTGAATCAAATATATCACATTATTCAATAGTCTAATTATTTGGAACAGCTTAAGCTATATATAATTTAGTCCTGTCCGAGATTTACACCTTGGTAGTAGATGTGGATGCATTGCGATCGTAGGCTGTAGAATTAGTAGACATGATTACAAATCTAGTTACTTTACTTACTATTTAATTTTGAAAAAAAACTATAGTATGTCCCTTGTCGAAGTCAGCAATTTATTAGTTTTTTGTTAATTTATTTGCGCCTACAAGGGGTACTTAGCATAACTAATGCATGATCTTTTAAGCCAAGAAGATGGCCATTAAATCTTCAACCTCATTATCATATATTCGCCAGTGTGAGATATATGACTTGTCCATGATATGACCGTTTTGTTTTGTTTTGGTTTTTTTTTTTTTTTTTTTTTTTTTTTTTTTTTTTTTTTTTTTTTTTTTTTTTAATTTTATTTATTTATTTCATTATTTTTGGTAAGTTTACCTTTTTTTTTTACAAATTTAAACTGTTGTGGTTTTTCATTAAAATCATATTGATACAATTGTTTCATATGTAATTGATCGTTACTATTGTATCCAATTGTTTAAGATAGTTGGAAATAGTTGCAATAATAGTGATGCGACTTTTAGCACTAGCTTACACCCTTACTCATGCTTCGAATAAAAGTTTTCTGTAGTATCATTAATTTTATTAATTAAGAGTTTTTGAAATACAATATTATTTCCTTGTTTTTCACAAATTATATTCTGCTTTTCAGCAATAAATATAAATAACACATTATATTTAAGTTTTCAAAACTTATTTCTTAATATTCTTATGTAAATGATAATGAAGGAAATAGCAAGACAAGTTTCATTATTTCTAGTATTTTTCGTTTCATAGCAAAACGCATGGTATTCTGTAACCTTAGAAATAAAGTATAGTCAGTCATCTTGATTATGCCTTATCTGCATCTTTGGTATTGGTATCGTGATTCACTGAAATAAGAATCTAGTTGATTTGAAACTTTAATTTAGATTTTAGATTTTATAAAACCATTATAGAGTAGAATTCAATCCTTATTACATTCTCACATCCAGGGTATCAATTTTTTTTCATTATTTGACTTCTTGCATTAGAATTAATCTATGAGTATTTTATACACAAGTGAAAGGAACCTCGAAGTAAGAAAAAATTTAGACTCGAACGTTAAGCGCCATACCTCAACTTTAAACTATAAAATGCAAAGAAGTTGAGCTATAAACTATCAAAAATGCCCAAATCTCAGAAACCATCCATAATCATTTCACTTAAACCTTTACTCGTACATGACAAACGTGATGACTTAAATTTTCTATTGTCAACTTTCCGTTTCTTTGCAGTAATATCCCTGCTTCTCCTGTGTATGGTGTATATGTTTCATAGTTAATACGTTATGGTAGAGCTTGTTCCCACTACGGGGACTTTCTTCAACGAAGCAAACTGCTTACAATAAAATTGTTGACGCAAGAATATTGCAAGCCTAGGCTAATCAAGACCCTTAAAGGCACCCGCCTCACTTCCTTGATGGAAGTTAACGTGTATAACCTAATTTGCCAGCTTTCAAAGATTTTAGTTTGTTTTGGGGATTGTGATTTGGACAAGGACTGGTATGCTTGTGTTTTATTTATACGATAATGAAAAAATCTGTCATATTCACTCTCGTTGCAATGACAACGGTTCAAAGTTAGGTCTATGAAAATGACACATATTGTTGAAAAGACACAACTTTTGTTGATTTTAAGTTGATGTATTAATATATTTCAGAAAAATTTGTAAACAAAATAGTAGTCTTAGATTGACCATCTGATTTTAGTAGTATCTTTTTAATTTGTAGTTTACTTTATTACTTAAAAACTGTTGCTATGGCAGAAAATATAACAAATAGCTTATTGCAGTAATGACTAAACATTTTTGTTTTTATGTATTTCTAAAACATTTATGATGAAATTGCCCTAGAAATTTAGCAATCAAAAAAAGTAATTTGAAATGATTGTTTTTTTTTTTTTTTTTTTTTTTTTTTTTTTTTTTTTTTTTTTTTTTTTTTTTGCGATTTTCAGGTATTCTTCGATATTGACATCAACCTTAGAAATTTATCTTTCATTTTATTTTTAATTTATTTATTTTAATATTATTATTTATTTGACTGAAAATTTACCTTATTCAGAATTATTTAAATTTAAAGAAAAATTACAACATAGGTTAAGTAAAATAAAAGACTTTTTTTCTGATAATGTAGACTTATAAAATTACAGCATCAGAAACCGTTCTATAACGTTAAAAAAATTAACACTGCCGCTGCCAATCTTACCCATGCAATAAAACTTCATTTTCCTCACCAAGATTATCTTCACTTTCTAATGATGAATATATACTCCTTTGAATGTCTTTTGCATCTGATACATAGTCACTTCATTTCAGCACTCCATATTTGATCTTTTGAATGTGCCTTGCATAAGCTAAATGCCACATGCTGAAGCAATATGGGCATAAAATCTAACCTCCCGAGAACCGGCTTTACATTTGCAATACCATTCATTTACAGACACAGGATTATATTTATCTATACCAAATAATGCCTTAAAAAACTTGTTTGTAAAAGTGTTAAGAACCATTATAAAAACTGATATGCAATATTGAAATTTTACCCCCCCCCCCCCAAAAAAAAAAAGTATTGTTAGATTATGTGTATGGTAGGTACATCAATATGTTCCCTCAGTGTTATCAATCTCTGTAAAGGGTTAAAGACTATCATCCGTTAGCTGGGTTTGCACAATTAACCATACCGCGTAAAAGAAACTTTTTACTATTTTCTACTGAATTTTTAAAATGTAGAAAAAAAACTCGATTTATCTAAGATTAAGCAGTTATCATACATTTTATCAAAAAGTAACATTTGCGAAATGGCTGTGAAAAAGATCAATACTCCTAAATATCGACATCACATTTATTGACACGTTTAAAGTCAATATTTTGATGACGCCCTTGATAGCGACACAGTTGTTTCATTTAAAGGAAGCAAGAAGTGGACTGCGGTTACCCAACCCTGAAAGGGTGAGGTTATTTTCACCATATGACCTTTAAGATACCTGTATTAATACCGTATTATATATTGTTTGGTTTGCAGACATGGACTTAAAATCATATTATTTTAAAAACCAATCTTACATTACAACCACCTGTTTACTTAAGATACAAACTGTTTATACCATTACGAGTAGTCTCTGTATAAAGGAATAAAAACAATTGCCTGAATAAAAAATAACAATAAGGAACGAGAAGCATTTTGCTCATTTTTGTTTCAGTAACCTTCTACCGAAATGCCAAGGTCCTAAGTCGTTTAAATCTGCGATTGTTTTCCGTTAATTTTTATTTATTTTTTTCTCGGAATATTCGACATAAAAAGGTAAGCATTGTTATTTCTGAAGTTCATTGTTCTTCATAATATTTGACAAACATCTTTATGTTAATGATAATAATGATATTTAAATTAGAATACTCAAAATACCCAAACAGTGGTCATACAGCCTGACAAATTTGTTGACCTCTTCTGACAACCATAATACACATGTAAGATCTCTATAAATATATAATCATTAAATATTGATATGCGTTAAGTACGATTTGCGAAAACGGAAGTATTTAAGAGGCAGATAAGGCATGATCAAATTGGTTGGTTGTAATTTATTTATTTAGTTGGAACTTATCGTGGAGGTTAAATTTTGACGATGATTTTTTAAATATACCACTAGGATAGTTATCATGATACACAAAGAAATTATTATTGTTGTTTACTTATTTATTTTGAATATCGAAATTGGTAAGTTATATTTATCTTTACTTATGTGTAAAAGTTTGATATATTTATTTGAGTAATCAGAATTTAAGTTTTAAGTTTGAAAACCAATATATTGATTGTGTGAAATTCTTCAAGTTAAAATGAGTATTAGTTCTGCAAATAAATAGTGGATAATGCCAATCATGGAATGAATTCATGTCATGTAACCGGCAAATTTTATTTCTTCTTCTAATCATTATTATAATTTTTTTATTAGTAAATCTCTTTTCAATCATATAAACAAAAAATAAAAATAATACGGTTCAAATTTCATATTCCTTTGTTAATCGACGCATTACACAAAAATTGTTTTAGTTAATTTGTTATGTAACTATTTTATGTTAACCTGAATTACGTGAGAAGAAAAAACTGGTTACATGTGTTCAACAAAAGGCTTAATCCGAACATTTAGAGTTTTTACACGTGAAACAATTACTATAGATAGTAACATTTCATGCTATCTCAAATGCTTCAAAAACTTTTTAACAGGGTAACAAATATTGGTTTAAAAGTTCGAAAATATAATATGATTGTGACGTAACTGTAAAGTCACCTTTAATACATGCTTAATATATTCTGATAAAATAATTGTACACGTGTACATATGCACATTTAGTATTACTACAAACACGTGTTACATTATTATTCAAAAGCTTTGTGGTTTTGCACTGTATAATGATATATTTTAATCAACCAACCAAATAAGGCAATTGCAAGATATTTCTTAGGGAACATGACGGTATTATTTCAAATAACAGGGTACAGACAGATACCATTCTTTTATTTAATTTTTTTTATTTATTTTTTTTGGGGGTGGGGGGCACAGATATCTCAAATTAAAAATAGTAACCAGGGTTCTACAATTGTTTCTTCAACCACGCTATTAAAAATTATTTTAGAAATAACATGCAACATATTTTAGAAATACTCACATGACACAGCAAAATTATATCTGTTAGATATATTCTTCTTATTGTGTTCAATCGAGATTAAGGAATAACAAATTGAATGAACTAGGTATAACTTTATGTTAAATTTCTTAATTTCTTCAATTTATAATCATTAATAAATATTTTAACGTGACAGGAAATTAAAAGTTTCGCGACAGTATTTTTGTGCCCAAGTTTCAGACAAATATATTAATTTGATAATACACAACATGTAAAGAATGTTGAAAACATGTAATTTTTTTTGCAATGACTACTCGTCTATAGTGACTTCCAGTAACTTTTTCATATGCGTTTATCTTGAACGGCTAACTACAGCTTCTACCCATATATATGGGTATATAGAAAGTGTCAAATTTTGGCCTTTTTATAGTTGCTGTTTTTATATATTAAAATCCACTTATGTTTATTATTCAAGCATTTCTTAGCCGGATTTTTATTCATATAATTTTAAAACTTTAGATTTATTAATACACTGTTAAACATATTTTTATTATTATACATACACTATGTATAGTTTCAGTATATATTACTTGTATGTTTAGTTAAGGCTGAATATTGCCACCTTGGATGTATATATGGCTGAAAAAACTGTTTAGGTTTAAGGCTAATGAAGATTATTTTATTGAATTAAATTTTCAACTGTTTAAACCTTTTTAGCTCCTATTGTCACTGATAAGGAATGATTTTCCGAAATTTGTACATGTGGGACATTTAAATTTAATAGTTTTTGCTTGATAATTTTTAACTATCACGTGATCAAATACCCCTGTCAAAGTTTTTACTTTGCAAATTCCATAATAACACCCTTTTTATGGATAAATGTCAAGTAGTTTATACGGTTAGTCATATACTTTTTTTAAAATTTATCTATGGTAATATACCATTTATTGAATACGTTTACTGATAAAAGTTTTACAAAATGGTATATAACATGTTTATTATGAAATATATTGTCGAATAAACGACAGAAATATTTTTGGGGTATGCTGGCAAACCTCACTTCTTTTGAACAAACGTTTACAAAAGTATTTAATATTGTCTTTGTAAAATTTTAGCACTACAATAAAGATAGATAATCAAGTAAGTTAACGAATGAAACAGTCAAACAAAGCGGCTGATTGTAAATGTAAAGTAACTTGATTATCATGTTTTGGAGAGTAAAACCAGCTATGTATTTTATTACAAGAGTTAAGTTCATAAAAATGATTATGAATTTGACCCCAAAAAAAAAAAAGAAAAAAAACTTTTGACGTATATGTTTAGATAAACTATCGTTTGTTTCAATTTAGAGAAATATACAACCGAGATATGCTACGTTTTAAGGCTTCAATGCCGTATTCATTAATACAAATATCCAGTTTTTAATTGACTGTAGCCACATTTAAATCAAAGTACTGAAAGTATTGAATGGTCAGGGACATCGAATGTATGTAGGCCTAGTATCAAGAGGATCGACTACGTAGTTATCAAACTTCGAGTGTGAGCCTACAGATCAAAGTGCACTAACTGTTTAATATATTTTAGGGGTTTTTTTTTTTTTCTGTTTTTTTTTTTTGGGGGGGGGGGGAGGGGCATTAAAGACAGTTTCTTAATCTCATGGTTCTACCATGGTTCTGAATACTTAGATCAAGCTCTCTAAGTCAGATCACCACAGACAAACATATTACTCCCCTTGTCACATTATACTGACACTGGGTGAAGAAGCAAAATAACATGCCTTATAAATGCTAAGCACCAGATGAGGAAACAGTATCACAAGTTTTAAGTCTTATGTATGACTCAACTAGCGTTTGAACCTATGGCACTCCCACCAACCACAAGCCTAATGCTTTACCACTGAGACAGTCTAATCCTCTATGGAAAAAATGCAGAATCGGAAGTTCATCTCGATCACTCATTAGTAGTTACTCAGCCCCTCGTTAGCTATTTTGTGAAAAAAATAATAAAACTGTCGATACAACATTGTAGTTTAAGATTATGATACACTATCTTTACTGTGTACCGACTGAAAACACATGTACAATAAACATTCAGTGTATTTTTGCAAGCGTTTGTTTATTTACCTTTCATCACCAACGAATTGGATATTATAATAAGCGTGCATTACTTGTGGCGAATTTTACAAGAATGATTTTATAATTCTGTCTACCATTATTTTTCAAATATATCCGTTCATTTACACAATTTTAAAAAGGTCACTGCTGAAAAATCAGACTTTTTATAAAAAACTAAGTAAAGCTGTTTTAATGTATGTAAATAGAAGGAGCATTAAACATCAATTCTCTCTAATCTTATTTATAATTTTTCTTATATCATAGTCAAGGTAAATCAAAGGTATAAAATGTATCTGCAAAAATAAACCAGTTTCATTGAGGAAAATCAGTCCTTTTTCCAGGATACTCTTGTTTTCTCATCTGTTTTTGGGGGATTTTAGTGTCACACATAGGTTCAAATCCTAATCAGTAGTTCCCAGTGTGAAAACGTTTGTGAGTTTGAAAATGTTTCTTTGTGTACTCCAATGTCCTTCTCCATCTCAAAACTGACTATCTCCACAAGCTAAATGAAAGACTCTTGACTTGGGAACAAAAGACTGTTATAACTCTCCATCTCACAACTTACTATTGTTTAAAATCACTAGCTAATATTTGACTTGTCATTCAAAAATCATAATACAAGTGAAATAATCTTGGCTGGGATGTGAAACACATTTATTTCACTCCACTATCTCTTAACTGAAAGTCCCGATGCAAGTGAAAGAATCTTGCCTGGGCATGAAACACAATTATTTCTTTCACTATTCCAGAACATACCATACAGAGAGTTAAGTTAAAGAATCTTGAATGAGGCATAACTTTTAAAGTTTCACTCCACCATTTCAAAGATGAGTGTCTAAATATACTAGTGAAAACTATTACTCAACATTACTCCTCTCTAACAATCCCTTAAATGGCAATCTAGGGCTTTTCCCAAAATTAAAAAAGCGTTTGTTTATTTACCTTTCATCACTAACGAATTGGATATTATAATAAGCGTGCATTACTTGTGGCGAATCTTACAAGAATGATTTTATAATTCTGTCTACCATTATTTTTCAAATATATCCGTTCATTTATACAATTTTAAAAAGGTCACTGCTGAAAAATCAGACTTTATATAAAAAACTAAGTAAAGCTGTTTTAATGTATGTAAATAGAAGGAGCATTAAACATCAATTCTCTCTAATCTTATTTATAATTTTTCTTATATCATAGTCAAGGTAAATCAAAGGTATAAAATGTATCTGCAAAAATAAACCAGTTTCATTGAGGAAAATCAGTCCTTTTTCCAGGATACTCTTGTTTTCTCATCTGTTTTTGGGGGATTTTAGTGTCACACATAGGTTCAAATCCTAATCAGTAGTTCCCAGTGTGAAAACGTTTGTGAGTTTGAAAATGTTTCTTTGTGTACTCCAATGTCCTTCTCCATCTCAAAACTGACTATCTCCACAAGCTAAATGAAAGACTCTTGACTTGGGAACAAAAGACTGTTATAACTCTCCATCTCACAACTTACTATTGTTTAAAATCACTAGCTAATATTTGACTTGTCATTCAAAAATCATAATACAAGTGAAATAATCTTGGCTGGGATGTGAAACACATTTATTTCACTCCACTATCTCTTAACTGAAAGTCCCGATGCAAGTGAAAGAATCTTGCCTGGGCATGAAACACCATTATTTCTTTCACTATTCCAGAACATACCATACAGAGAGTTAAGTTAAAGAATCTTGAATGAGGCATAACTTTTAAAGTTTCACTCCACCATTTCAAAGATGAGTGTCTAAATATACTAGTGAAAACTATTACTCAACATTAATTCTCTCTAACAATCCCTTAAATGGCAATCTAGGGCTTTTCCCAAAATTAATAAATAAATTCACTCTTGTGACTGCTAAGGTTCAGGGACTAAGCCCCGACCAAAAATTGTGTTTTAAGTATCTTTGAATAAGAAAGTGAACTTAAGTGCAAAACACCATTACTTTACTAAAGCTTCCAACAACTGACTGTCTGTAATAATTTAAAAAATGACTTTTAAAATCGTTTTGGAGTAAAACACAATTACTTTACTCCACTCTCTAAGAAATAAAAATTTCAACCAAAATACCAGTCTTGCCTTTCTGTTAAGTAATACACTATTACTTGACATTACTTCTCTCTTACATTCCCTTAAATGGCAATCTAGGGCTTTTCCCAAAATTAATATATAAATTCACCGTTGTGACTGCTAAGGTTCAGGGACTAAGCCCCGACCAAAAATTGTGTTTTAAGTATCATCTTTGAATAAGAAAGTGAACTTAAGTGCATCGTCAACCACAGTCGGACAAACCAATTCATTTTGAAGAAAACTTGAAAATGATACGGAGTATGCACATGTTTTGCAACAAGACCTTGTGCAAAAGCTGACATTGTACATTAAGCCACTTCCAAATGAAACGAAAAATCTATATAAAAAAATAAATAAATAAACTGTATAATGTGTACAATCTTTTAAAATGAAGTTTTAGTAATGTTGAATATGGTTTACAATTTTTAAATTCAGAGAAAGATAAAAACTAATATTGTTTAGATCTTCGATCTCATATCTAAGAATACGTCTTTGAAAAAATATAAAAAATTTTCTTGTCAGTAATGATTTTATTCTTTATTCATATTTATAAATGCATATATTGAAGTATTTCTTTTTGCAACTTACAATTAATTTGACATCCGGATACGTGCCAATTATAAAATACAATTCAGGTCATTTGCATTTTGTTATCGGTGAGCATCTAGTTCATTTACTTCCGGATAAACAATTACAAGCCAAGTGCATGTACATTCATTCAGTAAACAAATGCAAATTTAGTATTCTCATGTATATGGCTAAAAAAACTCCATGAATGAATGAAAGAATTAAAACAAAAAGCTAAAATATACATGAAATATAATAAATAATAATACTGAAACAAAAATGACTATACATTTTTCTTGAATTTAAAAAAATGAGTGAGATGATTTTTACTTGATTTGTATTTCTTTCACCTCAAACGATGTCGGTGCTTGTTTGGAACCACCCTAGAATTCTATCAAAGAATCACACGAATCATTTAAATTTTCTTATGATTCTTTTATTTCCTTTATGTATCATTCCATATCTCAAAGTTTTTGTGAAACTTGATTATGTAAAGAGAAATTGTGACCTAGAAAGAAAGGTTAGGCACAATTTAATAAAAACCGCGTATCAATTTTTAACTCTTTTTATCAGGTAAGTTAAACATTTAAGAATTTTTCTTCTTTTTCAAAACAACTTCTGTAAATGACAACTACAATTGTATGACAAACTAAGGTAGAAACACATGTTGAAATAACAAGGCAGCAGCTTAACCAAGAGAAATCAAGGAAAATCGTATTCGCCTAAATCTGCCTCCGCCATCTTGAGATGTCAGTAACTGCAGTTACGGTCATCAGCTTACCCCCCTGTGATTTTAACCATAAATGTTGATATTGATTTTGTATAAAGTTTCTGTTAAATTTAAAAAAAAATGCTAACTGATACCTCATAATTTGACTCGTCACTAATTACAGCTACATCTCTTTTATACTCTCAGTTTCAGGTTTGCTCTGTTATAATTGCGATTCCGTAAGACTTGGTCATGTGATATGTGGTCGAACGAGTTCATTAACAAGTAAAAACAAAACACATATCGTTGAATGCGAAGGTTTTTGCAAAGTCGTCACATATAGAAAAGGATTTAGGACATGTAAGTTGTAGTAAATTATTAAGGATGTTCATGTCATGAAATAAAGGTAGAAAGGCCTCAATCTAATAATTAGAATAATGATACTCTTGATGACCAAATTAACTTAAATTTTACTTTTAATAATTTCCCCTTAAAAAATTGACAAGAATATATGAAATGCAGTTTTGCAGTTTTACAAAATAGGACAAGAGCGACGAAGCAGAAACCTTACCCCCCCCCCCTCACTCAAACAAATCAAGGATCATCTGTTTTTCCGGATTTCGTTACATTCCTATCCAAATCAGTTAAATTAAAAAGATAAAATTTTACTTTTAGCTTTATGTTTTGTAAGAATAATATTGTGGCCGTGAAAGAGTATATATTGTCAAAAGAGATAAAAGAATTGATTCACTATCTGAGTATTACGTTTGCTTTGGTGTTTGGAACAAGTGTGTGTGTGTGTGTGTTTAAGTGTCTTTTTATGAAAACCAATCAATCGTAGTTAAACTATTCAAAAAAATGCAGCACTGCTTTATACAAAAGATGGGTAAAATGTTTAAAACTAACATGACATTGAGATTTTACAATATATATTTAACTTTTTAAATATTTCTTTTATGTTTTATAGAAATGCTTTGTTATAATATGTATTTAATCTTGTATCAATTGCAATGTTATTACGTAATTTTTTGTATTTGTATTTGTAAACTTTTCGTTTTCAGACCATTTGAGAATGTGTGATTTGAAAGCAACGGGAACAGGTTGCCAGGAAATAACCAAGAGTAGAGACGAAAACACAAGGTTTTGCTTTTGCAAGCACGATTACTGCAACCTCGACTTACAAAGTGGCAACTCACCCAGAGTCGTATCACTTGCTAGTATGTCATCAGGGTCACCTTCAGGGTGGTCGTCTCTTAAACTGTTATATTTGGCTTTTGGTATTTCAGTTAAACATTTATATTAATGTGTTTTTACTTTATTTTACGTATGATTTTAAAAATGGTGTAGAGTACTTTTCGAGATAGAACAATATTGTTGTTGGTGGTGAATATAAACGAGAAGATATTTAAAACTGTTCCATATATTTTTATATTTATTTTCAATCAATTATTATCTACCTTATATCCAGTTTCATCATTAAAAATATGTGGAGTTTATCAGATATTAACAGACTAAACTGTTAACCATAACCAACAAGAGCTGGAAAGAATTACTGTGAAGTGTTAGTCCACTATTTCATATATTTAAAAAAAAACTCTTTAGATAAGTATTTTTAACTGGTATATACAATAAGACCCTTGTTCAGAACGTTGATTTTTTTAAAATTAACTTAAACATCCCTTAGAAAAATCCACCACTAGCCAATTATAGGTCGGAATAACTCGAAGCTAAATATCAAATATTTTCAAAAGCCTTGTTATAGAGTCTTTTAACAAAATTTACCAATGCAACAATTTCAATATGTATGTTTCAGAATTTGATGGAATAATGAAACATTATCATAAATTATTGCCTAGAGAAACAAGCAATGTATTTTATTGAAAACATAAACAAAATATCAGAAAACAAGCACTTTGCTCTGCAGCAGTCATGAACATGAAACAAATGCAAAAAAAAACACCAAACAAGGCAAGAAAAACAAACACAAATTGAGACCGATTATTAGAAATGGAGCCAATTGGTTCGTTTAGTTTTTAAAGTGTCCAGTTTTTGCGGTAATAATTGCTGTTCCAAAAAAAGTCTTTGCAATTGCGCTGGTGATAATTTGATGATAGATTAATTTGAAAACAACATATAAACAGTTTTAGTCTTGTTAGTTTTAGATGTTCAGAAACACGATAAAATTAAAGGGGGAAACCATATTCTGAAAAGTCACCATTAAATTTTACATTGCTATTTAATACTTTATTCTTGTTGGTCAACACATCTTGCATCAAATCTGATTTTTTTCCTTTTGCTCGGCATCACTTAATTATAATCCTTTATCTTAATTTTGATTTTTTTTCCTTTCTTTTTAATCGTTGGTCTTTGCGAGGTTTTTTCAGTTCATGGTTTCGATCTTAGTTTTGGAATTGTAGTCATGAATATTTATTTCAAATATGGAATAAAAGGTTTTACTTCCTTCTTTTCCATCTTCTTTTTATCAAAAGCTATCTTTCGTGAACTAAACATCTTAGACAAATCAGTCAGAGTTTTTGAAATGTGCATTTTACCTTTGGATACAACTTTGTGGACGAATTTGGTCAAATATGTTAGTCAAACGTGCTATCCGAACCAATATGATCAAAACGTTAACAAAAATGATAAAATATTATATGTGAAAAACTTTTTATTATGATTGTGGTCCAAGGTTTTTTTTGTGTGTTCTTAGTTTAATTCATTTGTTTTTATTACATGTATTTTAATCCGCACATTTTCTTCGTCTATGCTTGTAACTTCGTAAATTAATAAATCATTAAATTTTAATGTTTAACATTCTTCATGTCGCGTCTAATAAACTCGAATAATAAATTACTTTTAGTTATTGAAAAAATATGTGTACATTTGCAAATATTATTTTTTAAATGACGTTTTTTCAAACTTTAGTATTTTTATGTTTTATTTCAAATAGCGTCTAAAACTTTCACACTTTTGGTATATTTATACATTTGGTTTTGCTTGGTTTATTAATATATCAATTAAATATCTTCATATAAATTACTTTTAGCCTCACCTGATGTGATTAGTAATTTTAAAGTAGTATCTGACAGCTGTCGCGTGACTGAAAGTAATATTGAAGCCATTTATTTTTCTGAGAACTCTAACTTCGAAGACTGACAGATCGTGAAGGTAAAAATGTCCCTATTTAAACGATTTTTGTACTTCTTTTGTTGTTTTGTTTTAAAAGAATTAAAACTTTACGTCAAATTTGCGTCCCTTAGGTTAAGAGTTCATTCTTTACATGGCTATTGGATTAGGGGTGGTAGTAACAAAAGGAAATTTTGCCATTTTTGGAGTAACTGATAAAAAGGTTGACATTTTATCTATATATATTCGAGTTAACATTAGGACGATGAATTTAAATAAGAACTGTTTTACCGTAAAGGTTTACTTATTCAGTAGCCCAAGGAAATTTAAATTGCACTCCATGCTGCTTTAATAACGATGTTCTTTACAACCTTGAAATTTTATTTTTATTAAATTTTGTTTCGCACATGAAATCGTTGATATTTTGCCATTATTTAAATTCAATTTAATAATTATCTATCATTGTGAAACAAGTCACTACAATCATTATATTAAAACCTCTCATTATATTTGGACGATGAAATTAACTACACTATTACACGTAATAGTTCAAACCAATAAGTAAAACAATTGTGGCTTCCGTTCAGGCATTTTAATGCAAATTACAAAGATTTTTTGGTAAAAAAACCTTTTGATGTCACTTCACTGTTTATTTCTATATGTTTATATATTTCGATTATTTAATTAAACTATGTTTTTTTCTTTTTCTCACTTCACATTTTTTGTCATATTTTATCATTTGTTTCCTTTTATGTGAAAATATTTGTTATGACCACGAAACAAGAATATGATAATTTTGTCTATGTGTTAGTTCAAAAACAAGTTTTAGAAATAAAAACACAAAATTTAAAAAATTAAAAAATTTTTATTCAAAACATTTTTGTTAGTTTGTTTTTGATGACATTGTTCTTGTAGTAAATAAAGATATAATGTTAACATTCCATCATCAGATTCTACAATCATTCATCGTTATGTTCTACAATAAAAAATTGTACGTCTTGCCTAAAATGAGCAAACCAAAACTCTTTGCGTTTACCCTTCCCTATCTTAAATAAAAACGACCAACAGTGTTGATGAGTTAAAATGAAAGCCATGTCTAACGCATCTTTAAGGCTACTAATTTGGTGAACAAAAGATCTGGATCTTGTTATTAAGAACGCAATATAGTGAATAAGATGTATGTACATTATTGGTTTAATAAATCTACATGTATCACTAGATGTTTCGTAATGTTTGTGCGTACCGTTTTCTATTTGACTTAGAAGTTTTACTATTAAAATTATAATATATTCTTTTACCTTGTGAAATTCACATTTCCGCAGGCTTACCGTTATGTTCATATAGATGCTGAATCACTTTCAGGTGGTGGTGGTGGTGGTGGGGGGTGCATCCTATTTTGAAAAGTGGATAGGTTAGTTTGCCGAAAAGATCGCTATATAAAGATTGACGTTCGGTTTTTTCTACTACCATTTTCTCGTATTAGTAAATCAAATTGTCCGGGGTGTAAAGTTCCATTACAACAATCCGCATAAATAAAAATATTTGGAATTTTACGGTATAAAACAGGTTGAAAACAAATTTTCTTATAACAAGCAAAAAGAGTAAACACATCGTTGTAAATATCATGCAACATTGCACCTTCTTTTTTTTCTTATCTCAAAGGACATGTGGAAATCTTTGGTTTATATATATATATATATATATATATATATATATATATATATATATATATATATATATATATATATATATATATATATATATATATATATATATAAATATATATTTCATATAAAAAATAATTCAAAAATATTGTACTTAAGGTAGTGGAAATATTTTTGAATTTAGATTTTTCATTCTCAAATGTCCTTTTTCCATAAACTGATGCCGTTTTGCATATATATCGGAGCTGAATAGTGTCGATAAATCGAGGTGGTTCGGAAATGCCATGACGGATATTAATATTTGTTTACAGTTGGTACTTGCTATCATTGATGCCGGTTATTTTATAAAGTTTAATGGATTTTTCAAAACCATGTTGGATCGCCATGGAATCTTTATTTATATTGTTTTTCTTAGAGGTTGTAGGAGCTGGCATAAATACACTGCGTTAACCAGATTATCTATTTTGGTGAATGTTCTGAATTGATTAGATAGGTATTATTTGGCTATTCATACCAAACAATGGCTTGCAATTGAACATGCAGATTGTAATCAAGCTTAGCATATGTATATATGACATGTTTCCTGAATGTTCTTCAGTTTGATTCTAAAGAGTATACAAGTCTCATAATCTGACAAGCTGCAATTTCTTATCTTATACAAGCTGAAAATCGCAATTGGCTAGCAGTTGTAATTAACTTACTGGATGCCTGATATGAATATATAATATTAATATGTCGGTTCTAAAGGCTATACAAATCTCGTAGCATTTCCGGAAAGGGCGGGATTGCTTTAAAAGTAGTCATTATGAACAGCGATAACACGTCAAGTACAAGCGTTTTCGGTTTGCATTCATACTATGTATGATAATCTGTTTTCGATAATATACCGTAAAAGTGATTTTAATAGAGTTGTCTATCTTTGCACTAAACTGTTACACCTTTTAGCTGGCAGTAGATTTCTTATGAATGTATTTGATTTATAAAATCCTAAAGATGAAATATTTGTAACAGCGTTTTATTAATTCTCAATTTTGTCATAACAACGTGCTTTATTCAACATTTTACTTACGTAAAGAAAATGTATAACACATCATTTAACGATTTTATTTAACCCGAAGATGCCTGATTAAAACACAATGGTAATAATTATCATCTGTCACAGGTGCCACAAAATGACACCAGGCATTAAAAATTCTGAATAGGGCAACGTGGAGATTGTCTAATTTACCATCTGATTCAATAAAAAAGGCTACTCTAAAACCACAATGGCATTGAAAAAATGAAACATTAAGAAAAAAACACATAATAAATACATTTTTAAAAATCAATTAATTAATTATAAATTTTTAAAACTCCTTGAAAACGAAACACATGTGTTCTTAAAATACCCGTATCCTATAATACATGGGCAGTTTTCAACTGAACATATGTTTAAGATTCATTTATACTTCAGTTCAGTTCAGTTTATTACGCTCAGCCACTCCAACAGTGGAACATGAGGGCATATAATATACAATAGTTTTATATGCAAACTGACAATATAATATGAAAAAACAAATACAACATATCTCTCTATACATGTACAACTATAAACGTTATAGGCAGGTAAGACATATTCACATTCAAATATTTATAAATATATGTATATCACTTTCTTAATAATAATAAAATACACTTTGTTATATTTATGTTTACAAAAATTCTTCAAAGATCTTTGACAAGAAAATTGCGACTTCCGATAATAATTTTGTGTTACATAATTTTAACATACCATACAATTTATCATAACTTGGATATATCGTAAAATATTGTGGTAAGTACTTTTCTCTTAATTCCGAAAATTTACCACAGATAGATAAATAATGAAATTCATCTCCTAAAACATTTAAACAATATGGACACATCCTATCATAACATAATTCTGTATATAAAAGAAGACAACTTATCAGTTTTAGGTTGTACTAGAGTACACCAAAAATTGTACATCCTTTGATATATTCTTAAATACATTGGGAAACGTCCCAACTCACCATAAACCATGTAATTTGGGGTTGATTTCCTTAGTTTCAAAACTCGCTTACAAAAATCTAGATGAACGCCTTCAATCAAATTTAAGTTTTCAAAACCCCAGATTCCACACGAGTAAAGTAATACTGGTGATACAAGACTATCAAACAATTCTAACTGTAAATCAACTGGAAGTTTAAGATAGCTAATTTTACTTAATCAGAGTACATAGCCTTTTTTTGCATGTGTTACTATAGTCCGCTTAGCAGCAGAAAAATTGTTATTGAACTTAAAAGCGGCCCCTAAGTATGAAAATGTATCTACTACATCTATTGGCTGGGTGCCAACAATAAAATTATACTGACGTTTACACTTCCGTTTACGGAACACAACCATTTTGTTTTTTGAAGTGTTAACTTCTTGTTTCCATAAATTACAATAACTGTAGAACGTGGAGAGTGAACATTGCAAATCAGCTTCCGAAGCTGCCAATAAAACAGTGTCATCCGCATTCAACAGAAAGAACAATTTTATAAAAATATCTAATGTATCAAATAGGAGTTTACTTAAAAACTCTGTACCAATAGCACCATTATCAAATAAAAAAGTTCTAAGTCGTTTAAATAAATAGAGAAAAATAATGGTGATAGATTTTCAACTTGTCTTACACCAACATTGCAACAAAAAAAATCTGAAAGTTCAATTTCAACTTGCACACAAGATTTAATGGATCTTTACATACTGAAAATAACTACAAATATTTTACCAGTTATACCATAATCAATAAGTTTTTTCCACAGACCTGCTCTCCACACTTTATCAAATGCACATTTTAAATCAACAAAACAACAAAATAACTTTTTCCCATGACTAAAATATAAGGATATTATAGAATATAAAATAAAACTATTATCTAATGTGTAGTGACCCTTCCTAAAACCTGCTTCTGCACTATTAATAAGATGTATATGTTCAGCATATTTCTCAAGACGAGTGTTTAGAATGCTTGTAAACAGTTTGCCGAAGCAGCTTATCAAAGTTATACTTCCATACATACAAAGTATACTTCCATACATACAAAGTATACATACAAATGTTCTCAAAGACATACAAACCGCAACTTTGTAACTAAGAGTAGAAATTAGTAAGTTTTAGCATCAATAATTCTGAATAAAATTCCAACAGTAGTTAAAAAACGTAAAACACACATACTAACAATCATATTAAATCACAGTAAGGCCATGCCAAATTAATTTGTAGTTCATTTGACCCGTCCCCTCTAAAAGTTAGAATTAAAAGTTAAATTAATTTCATATTTAAATTGTTTTCCGCCTGTCTAAATTTCCGGTAAATCTCCCATCCATTTTTCGTTTTCATTAAGTGTAAATTTTTCAATATCAGGCCCGGTTTTACAATCATACACATTACAAAGATAAGTTGAATATCTTATGGTATATTTAAATTGTTTAGTGTAGGTTTGTTGAACAGAACAAAAAATTGTCTCATAAAAATTATTTTTCTTTCAATATTATTGAGAGACTAATGGAAATATTTGAGTTGAGTGTACACTCAGTTGAGTGAATGATTGTGAAACTTGGACGAGGGCAACATTTGTCCAATGTTTTACTATTAAACAGCTCTTGGTTGATTTATTATTTGTTATATTGAATGGCAAAGTTAGTCAGAGCATAATATTCTTTGCTTTAATCCGTTATATTTTAACATTTTTGCCTTTTCCTGCAATATTTATCTTTTTATGCATTTTTACTGGCTTGGGTGGTTCAAATTTTGTTCGCCTGAAGAAAATATGTTTTAGAAAAAAAATAATTAATTTTTAGTCGCTCGCTCGCCTCTATTTTTTTTTCCGTAAAACTGTAAAAATCCGTAGAACTAAAAATTAATTTGGTGTGGCCTAAAATTAAGTTTAAAAGAAAGAACTCTTCAACTGTTATAAAATACATATATAGATCTAGTTAAGATTCAGTATACTAATTCATAGTTACAGACTAGGTTCCAGTTTCAACTATTCACTCGACTGAAATATTTTTATGTTTCTCTTATCATTATTTTTAAAAAAAAATTAAGTTTCATGAGGCAATGTTATGTTTTGTTAAACATACCTACATTAAACAATTTAAATATAGCTTTATATATTCAATTCTAACAGTTTAAAATCTTGAAAATTGACATTGAAATATTTCCTGATTTAAGTTGAGTGTTCACTAAATTGAATGAATGAAACTTGGACTAGGTGAATATCTACAATTAAACACTAGATGGTAAATTAGATTTGGCTATTTGGATTACATTACGAACCTTTAATTCTGTTTCATAGTAAATTCTTCTCAATTTTTCTAAAGAAATTAAGTAAATAAACATAAAATTTCGAATTCCCCCTTCACCACAGGGATTTCGTTTAATATAAGTTTGAGACACACAGACAGACAGACACAATTGTACTGTAGGATAAATGACTTTACAAAGAATTTGTTATCGTCTGCTGTTCTATGCCTTATAATTTATAACGTCATATAAAATTTGTTTCCGTTTTTTTTAGGTAGCAGTTGTCTACTACTGTTTACTATTGTACTGTAGGATCGATGACGTCATAAGTTACCTGTTTCCGTTGCCGTCGTTTACTGTGCACTATTAATGGTCTGAAAATAAAGAAAAGATTTTTGTCGTATTGAAGAAGTCGGGGTTTCTAATTCCACTAGAATCTACACAACTTCCCAAATACGTGTTGTTCAGTTATCTGAATGCAATATATTTATGCACTGCAAACCAACAACATTTAAATTCAGACTTTATATGTATTTAATTTTTCGAATGCGTAAAATATATGGCATTTGCTAATATTATGCAACAGTAATATACAAAAATAGCCCTAACAAGATCAAACAAACATATTTATAACAGACAGAGAAAAAGGCTTGTCCATATCGGTTCGATACAGAAGCGTGAAAATAAATGTGTGATGTAACAAATAATAAATATCACTTGTATCTAATCATTATTATTATTATTATTATTATTATTATTATTACTTTCTGTTACTATCAAATTTACAGAATGATATAAATATTGACCCGAAATTGCATATAGCGAAGGTTAATTCAGTGTCATTGCCTTTTATGAAATCGTACTTGACATAATGAAAATCGAGTCCATTAAATGAGCCAGTAAAATTGCGACAACGTCCTCGGAAGACCAATCAAATTCGGCTATCCCGGTATAAAATTAAAGTCTATAGCGCGAAGAGACAATACAAACAGGTGTCATAATTACCTAAAGCACATGACTCTATGCATTTGTAATCAGCTCTTTACGTTTTGTAAAGCTTTTACCTGTTATTTATATAATTTTGTGCAAAATCTAGTGCAAATTAAAAGTAATCAAATTATTGTACTCACATAAACATAAATGTACAGATAAGGTAAAGTCCGGCCTTGATAATAAAAGCAAATCCGCGCCAGAAATACTGAGTGGCTGCATAAATGTTGTTAAATAACGTAGAACTGAGTAGAGAGCACACAACTTCCATAATACATATATTGGCAAATAAGGCACCTAAAATATAGGAAAGTCATTAGCCATCAAATAATATATGGTAATTTCTTTCTTTCTTTTTTCTTTCATTCTTTTTTATTTATTTTTATTTAATTTTTCTTCCGGGTTTATGGAGATGGAAAAAAGTCCTACGACTTTGTTTGTATAGTGACTTAAAATTATTATAATAAGTCTTTCAATATAATGATAATAATAATAATAATAATAATAATAATAATAATATCAACAGCTTCAAATTAACATTGTTTGTTAGAGTATAATTATTATAATATTTTTATGTCAGGAAACAACTCGTTCATTAAAAATAGAAATAAAATGTATGAAAACCCCTAAACAGTTCAAGATAGCTCCGTATGTGAAATGGTTTGCTCTGTCGTAATTGGAATGCCTACAATAACACCAATAAATGACTTTAGCTTAATTTGACTAGAAAGATTTGTTTAATACTTCTATTTAAAACAATGTATGTTGTGTTTTTTGAAACATTTTGTCATCGTTAAGATCCGTTGCAGATTGACAAAGATAAGCACATACCTTTTAGAAGTAGTATGTGCATGGTATTCAGTCGATTTAATGTATTATGTATTTCTCCGGAAATTCCTCGGAATTTACATCTTACCTTGCTTCTCCTCCTTGACCATTTTTGACATTATTGACCGCAGTATAGGCAACGTCGTTATAGACATGACACCGCTAACAGTCGCTGAATAAAAAAAGGAACAACAAGTTGATCGATAAATAACAGAAACTCATTATACAAAAGTGACTTATTGTTTGTTTGTTTCTTTCTTTCTTTCTTTCTTTCCTTTTTTTTATTTTAGCAAGTCAACGTAATTAAGAACACGAAACAAATACTAATAAATTATTAAGGAGCCAAAGAAGACAGGACAAATAAATAACAATATTATTGATTATACATTCCAGACTTTGTACAACACTAAAGCGTATATCCAGTGTCGTGGTAATTGTACTGTATGAAGACACACAACAATCCAGAAATGATTTAACTTGATGGTTATTTTTAAAATTGATTTTAGATAGCAGAAGTCAAACTAATTATAAATCAAGTGGCCACATTAGTACTTTTGAATGAAGCAATATGCAGTGAAAATTTTCATGTTTTCAAATTTTCGTGTTTTTCATCAATCCTGGAACTTGACATCTACATGACTCAAGACTATCAATTGTAAAAGTCGAAAAGATCAATTTTATTTAATGTTAAACATCCCTGTTAGAGACCGAACTCTTTCTTTTCCAGTTTACAAAAAAACAATTTAGATGTCACAGTTGTGCTACCAAAAATTGTTTCTTCGGGTTTTTGTCTAGACACAATATGTAAAAAGAACCAAACATAATGAAAGTTGGTTTAAGTTTTTTATATGATTTTGGTTTTCAACACACTGTTATTCAAAAAATGAGAGCAATTTGTTCCTCAGACAAAAATTCGGCTTACACTAACTAAAAATTCATTTCCTACCAACATATAGAGCGCTTCGGAGGTTCAGTGGTTAAGCGTCACTCTCGACATCAGGAGGTCGTGGGTTTGATCCTCTGTCCGGTCAAACAAGCCATTGACAAACTTTCTTCCTCGCCAGCTTAAGATTGGCATTAAGACACAGAGTATAGACTGGTTCACCAGCTATAAGACTTGCGTGACTGGGAAATTGGGATGTTTGTCTTTGGCATTCTGACTCTGTAAACTAGCACTGACAAAAAGTCGCCCCAAGTGCGAGCTAGTACAAGGCAGGCCATATTACACACTCGTGTAACTCACACATACAAACCACGTTCTTATATTTATATCCTTAGATTATTAGATTATAATCTTGCTTTTTTTGCAAATGGTTGAACAATTGCTGATGCGACGTAAAACAACATAACAACAAACCAACAGACCAACTTACCAACGTATAACATCAAGCTTGTGTTTGCAATACCAAATATGAAAAAATATGTTATTGAAGAAATGCATCCAATTACAGCAATGATTTCAGTCTTGAAAACAAAACTGCAAAACTCTTATTAAGGCTACGCCTATGACCAAATGTGATACAATCGTTAGAGATGAAAACCAGCCAATATCTTCTGGTGTCCAACAAAATGGCGAACCTAGTTCGTATAGAGTTGATATAGATGCACCATATGCTAGCCAAACAATCATCAAAATTGCCATAGATAAAATGAATGGCCAATTTTTTTCTTCATAAAGGTGTTTGTCACTGTAGTAAAACTTGACAAGGTCGCTCACGGTTGTCTTTAAAGTTTGCCGTTGTGTTGGCGACAATTTCGCCGTTTCCGGTATGAAAATGATGTAGGTCATAGCGCAGACGAGACAAATTGAAGCTGCTATGACACATGGCCAAATATATCCGGTCTTCTGAACGAGATATCCAGATGCTATTTCAGTTCCACTTAGACCAACTCCGATAAATACGTCGAATAACGCTAGTCCTAAAGTCCTTGACTTGCTCCTTTTCGTCACGTCTGCTATAATAGCTAGACAACATATAGCAAAAATACTATAACCCCCAGCAATACCTCCGATTGCATAAATAATAAATAGCAACCGTATTTGATAGCGTTTATAAACAAATAAGGCTGTTGTAACGAATTTCACACACGTTCCAAACAAACTTAATAACATAAATGGCTTTCTCCCAACAACATCAGAATATACTCCACTGATAAACATTAAAATAATAGTAATCCCATTCTCCAACAAGGAAAAATACAGACTCCAATGTGATGCCTCAGCCTGTACGGAATTTTCGGAAGTGGTACTTTTATTTGATGATGCACATTGATTGGATAAAGTACTGTTATTTTTTCCATTCGATTTGTTTCCATTTCCTTCTTCTAATACCTCGTACAGATACAACGTAACTACTTTGGATTGTAAATCTTCCGCACATGCAAATAAAACGACCACGAACGCCAACAAATAATAGGGAAACTTCCGTTCTTTTAAATTCTTATTTTGTTCATTTTCTTTCTCAATATTCTCGTTCAGTAATGGTTCATTTTCACAAGTATCGGTATCATCCATGTCTGTTTAGTGGCATGTCATTTTATATTGAGATATATAACAGTTTCTATATATACACACCTGCGTATCGATGCATGACAACATATAGAAATACGTGTTGTTTAAAGGTGAAAATATGGAACATATTTAATACCATTATAACAAGGAAATTATTACAAAGGGAGGCTACTCCACACCTGCCATCCTAATTTAAAGAAACACGATGTGTTTAAGTTTAAATGTTCTCACATTAAGTTAGTCTAACTTCAAATTAAAGAAATAAAAAAATCTTAGAGCTTCTTATCTATGCTTTTAAATTAGAGCACACTATTTTATTAGAATGAAAAAGTAGTAAGCATGCAAGGAAAAATACTTTCAAAGCCAAAATTGATTTCCACTAATAAAGAACATTATCATAACGCCCCGAATCAGACATTCAGACATGCTCTAAATCCGTTAACAAAATGATATAGTTGTTTTTTTTTTTTTTTTTTTTTTTTTTTTTTTTTTTTTTTTTTTTTTTTTTTTTTTTAATAAATATTTTGAGATTCCCTATTCTATTAGTGTTGCAACCAGTGTTCTTAAACAAGAATTAACCTTCCAACAAAATAGAAAAATTGACATTCAACTCATGAAAATTGTAATTGTTTATTATGATTTTTTATTCACGAAAGTAACATACATTCAACAGTACATAATAAATAGAAATGATTATAATTTAAACATAAAAAATATATAACATTCATACATAGCATTAAATGTAACATTATTATTATTGATATGCTAGCTTTCTTTCTTTTCATAAAGTAAGTATATATGAGAGAGAGAGAGAGAGAGAGAGAGAGAGAGAGAGAGAGAGAGAGAGAGAGAGAGAGAGCATATATCTCTATCATATGGTCTCTTTGTTACAACATATAATTATTTCAAAAACTAGTATCATAAAATATCGTGAAATTGTCGCCAGGACAATAAGACAATAAGAAAGAATTAAAATTGTTCAATCTAACAGAAATGGATTTTTTAATATTATACATAGGAAGTATTCTATTATAGAGCCATATTTAAAAACTATTTTAAAAAAAACAAAATAAATACATTTAATCATTTTCAAAGGTCAAATTAATATCCTTTGGCGATTGCTTTATAAGCCTTCTGAACTAATACTTCGTTCAGTACAATGATTAAATTGCAAAAGATCGTACATTATAACAATATTATATGTTTATTGTTTGATACGTAAAACTGAGTTATCTATCAAAAATCACAATTTCATGTCAGGTAAATCTCAATCAAGAAACTATTGTAGAAACTGGACAAGTTAATATTTAATATTGCACTTGTATATAAACACATTTAGCCAATAATCGCACCAATTTTTTTTTATTTATCTAAAGTTGGAAAACTTCAAAAGATAGCTAGGTTATTTAAAAATTGTTCCATTTCTTTCAATGTATGAAAAAACATGACTTCATTTTTCCAATTGCATCCTTGATACTTGTCAAATTTCAGCTCTCTGTAATGTCATATTCGAAAGTTTTTTCATGGCGACGTGCCAATAATAGTGGTCTGAAAACGGAAAACAAAAATTCAATGGCTATTGAAATATTTTTTTACTTATGAACCTAGTTTTTATAACTCTTACTTAAAAGAGATAAATGAAACTTTCTATAATCTTATTGAAACAAACGTACTGCCAATCTCTTTGTAATGCGTTAACGTTCAATTAATTTCAATTCAGATAGAGAAATTCGGCAAAACCAAACTAATCTAAGATTTTCTACACGGAGTAACAAGAAAGAGATCCGTGTCTTGAAGAGGTTTTAAAAGCCCGCGAATAATAGTGGAGTGAATTATAGTGTTTTACGTCCCAGTCAAGATTCTTTCACTTATTTCGAGGCAGTCAGTTCTCTGATGTTGGAGGGAACCGGAGTGCCCGGAGAAAACCACCGACCTTCGGCAAGCGAACTGACAAACTTTCTCACACTAGGATCTGTCCCGAGTGGGATTCGAACCCAGGCGGTGAGAGGCGCTGTGATTCGTAAGCGTGCGGTTTAGACCATTCGGCCACCAAGGTCCCTCCCGCGAATAAGGAAGACTGAATTGTTTTTCAGTCAAATTATTTTCAATCTTATAGTATGGGAGGGGGGTTATTGAAAAATGACTCATATTCACCAAATGAATTTACAGAAAGTCTTACACGAGGAATTCGAAAAATTCAAACAGAGAATGTGAAAGACATATAATATAACATAATCTTTTTTTATATATAAGATAAGACAACACCATCACCATTCCTTATGCGGTTGCTATGATAGTAGGACCTTATAGGTGTATGTTAACAACAGAACTCATCAGTTATTTCTGGTTCCAATTTGTCCGTTTTGTTTCTTAACTCCTTTGATTTTCCCGGATGCTTAAATAAGTATATCATAATAATACATATTATTCAAATTTTCTTGAGTTTTGTCAAAATACATGGCATTTAGCCATATCTTATATAAATTTTCGTTGCTGGTACATACTTACATAAATAATGACAGACTGATGAAATAAAAGCCAGCCATTACTAGGTATGTAAAACCACGCATAAAGTCTTGTGTCTCTGCATAAAAACTACTGAATATACTAGAACTGCTAAGTTTACATATGCCGTCAACAACGTATAGATTCGCAAATAACGCACCTGTCGGTAAAAAAAATAGAAGAAATGATTTTTTTTTTTTTTTTTTTTTACCATTTTTGACGTCATCTTTGCGTACAGATTGTCAAATAACGCACCTGTCGTTAAAAAATTAGAAGAAATACAATTTTACCGTCAAATAACGCACCTGATGATAAATATTAGACGGAATGATAATAAATTGCCATTTTTGTCGTCATCTTTGCATATAGATTGGCACATAACGCACCTGTCGTTAAAAGAAGCAGAAGAAATAATAATGAATTGCCTTTTTTTCGCCATGATTGCGCAAGTTGTCATTTTGATGCATCAATTATTACCACCATTTTTCACTAAATTATCGAATTATGACAATTGCATATTGATATTTATATCGGGATGTAAATGAAGCTTTGTTTTTAAGTAAATACATGTAAGTAAGTAAGTATGTATGTATGTATGTAGGTAGGTAAGTAAGTAAGTAAGTAAGTAAGTAAGTAAGTAAGTAAGTAAGTAAGTAAGTTTTTATTTAAGTGACGCGTGTAAACATTAATATAAATATTTTACATACATAATTCCATCTTATATACACCCGGCCACTCGGGCCTATAAGTCATTTTGATGCATCAATTATTACCACCATTTTTCACTAAATTATCGAATTATGACAATTGCATATTGATATTTATATCGGGATGTAAATGAAGCTTTGTTTTTAAGTAAATACATGTAAGTAAGTATGTAAGTAAGTAAGTAAGTAAGTAAGTAAGTTTTTATATAAGTGACGCGTGTAAACATTAATATAAATATTTTACATACATAATTCCATCTTATATACACCCGGCCCCTCGGGCCTATAAGTCACTTAAGCTTGCACAAATCGGAATCTTAGTTCACTATGACAGTGCAAGATAAATGTATCAAAACGAATATTATATAAATAGAAATTAATATTAAAAAGCTTATTTCTCAACGTTATTCTAACACTTTATGGTCAATATACCGGATTTTGTCTCAACAACTCTTCGAATATAAAATAAACTTATTTACAATGCTTTGTTTAACCGAAAAACAGCTTAAAATAACAATCTTTGAAGCTTTAATTGTTTGTGAAAGCTTAAATCCTAAAAAGTAAACGCGACATTTTACTTCAGAATTCTTGATCGGTCCGAAAACAGGTCTACATTATAATGATATACCTTGTAATTACAAAAAACAAGTAGAACTTCAGAAATACAGGGGGCGTTCAATATTTGCAGTCACATTAGTTACGAAAACAAAAAAAGGATTCAGGAAAATTTTACTCAACCATAAATAATATTGTATAATAACACTTGTTATGGCCAAAACAAAACACTTGTAATGGTCAGAATTTTAAAAAAAGCAAGCAAACAAACAAACAAAAAACTAAATCAAAACCTTTTTTCTACCCCCCCCCCCTTTTTAATCACACAAACACACAAACACACACACACACACACACACACACACACACACACACACTTTGAATAAAACAAACATACCAGTCCTTGTCCATATCACAATCCCAAAAACAAAGTAAAAACTTTGCAAACTGGCAAAATATGTGATACACGTGAACTTCCATCAAGGAAGTGAGGCCGGGTGCTCCGGAAGGGTAAGCACATCCTGTTTAGCTAGCTACACCCGTCACGTGCAAGTCAATTTTGAGAATGAAAGGAACAAAGAACTATGGTAAGTCAAATATATCCAGTATAAGTTGGGATACTGTGACTACATACTTATCAACAATATTGTGATGACGGCCATAAAACTTTTAAGGGCCCTGATTAGCCTGGGCTTGCAATATCCTTGTGTCAACAATTTAATTGTAAGTAATTTACTTCTTTGCAGAAAGTTCCCATAGTGGGAACAAGCTCTACCGTACCGTATTAACTGTGAAACATATACACCATACGCAGGAGAAGCAGGGATATTACTGCAAAGAAACGGAAAGTTGACAATAGAAAATTTGAAGTCATCACGTTTGTCGTATAGCTTCAGATGTAACCTTTCATGGGTGTCATAATTGAGGTATAAGTCCAAATATGAAGCAGAACATGGAGAATCTGTCGTGTCTTTTATTTCAAGCTCACTTGGATAGATGACATTCACATATTCTCCAAATTTGTGATTATTTAGAAAAAGAACGTCATCTATATATCTGTATGTGTAGTTGAATGATTTAGCGACAGTCTTTTTTCCAGATTTGACAAGGTTCTGTAAAAATTCTGATTCATATGAATAAAGAAACAAATCAGCAAAGTAAAGGTGCACAGTTTGTGCCCATTGAAATTGAAAATGAAAAAAAAAAACACCCAATCAAATAAATAACACATAATTTTGTCATATGCTAATTTTTTTTCTATTTGTTCCTGAAATAAAGTAGACATTGCCAAAGACTTCTCCAATATGCATTTAACCTTTACATTAATAATTTAAACATTTGCTTTAAAGACAGTCCAATACTTTATAGAGGGAGTCCAGTAAGCTTACCATTAGAGGCCGATGCAGACGCTGTGGTTTGAGAAGAGATCATTTGCAGTACGTGCAGGCGGACTTTAAACTTATATAATTTTAATAACAATGAACGCTTTTGTGGCAATAAAATCTTTAAAAAATTAAAAGTTAAAATTAAAAAAAATAATAAATAAATAACCTTTATACTTAATACAACAATATTTTCACTAACAAACTGATTAAAATTTTCATCAAAACACGAGATCACGAGTTTGTTCCCTTTATAGTCACTCTTTATATATAAAGAAACATATTTCATACTTCTGGACTCTTAAAACTCTTGAAACCTAAAAAATCTTTTTAAAAAATTAATTAGACAGATAAAACACAAGATGTTTAAATTTTATTTGCTTGTTTATTCTTTATAACATTTAGAAGTACGAGGAAGACATTAAAAAAATACATCAGACTTCAACTTTCTTTTACGCCATTATATGAATATCTCGACAAATCATCGTTTGTTTTTATGAATTTTCCTCACCCGTAACTAATAAGGTTTTCTTTTTTGAAAGCAAAATGTTGTTGTTGTTGATGTAATCTACATTGGGTTTTAGGCCTAAAATTATTTATATCCAATAAGCTTAAGCAATTTTTGTTTTCCAAAAAAAAGGATATACAATGTGTGATTTTGAATAACGTCACTTCCCGCCCCTTGCGTTTCGTATCAAAAAACGTTTTTTATTTGTAAGTGAATATATAAAACAAATACCAGTTAAATTTTGATGTGCCAGATGTGCACATTTCGGAAATCTATTCCTCATCAGTGACACTAAGACCTAAAAGTTTGATAGATAAGAAAAAATAAACCAAACATTTGGAAAATAATGAATCTAAAGTTCCAAAATTATATAAATCCAAATCCAGCTTAGGAATGCTTTGCATGAGGGAACAGACCTTAGTTTTAAATAATTTTCAAAATTGAAAACGGCTGAAAATTTTTCTAAATGGTACATTTTCTGACAGCACAAAGTACTGCCTACTGAGTTATGGATACCCTCGGGGAGGGACTGTGTTGACATTAAATACTAAATTTTCTAAATCTCCACACTTTGATATATACAGAATAAGAAAATTATAAGCTTAATAAAAGGAATAATAACAGAGTTTCTCTCATGTATGTTTTCATTATATGAACATCTTTTCCCCTTCGTTCCAGAAAATTCATCTTTTTCGTAAGAGACAGACCAGTCAATCTTTTCAAGAAAGTCTTTTGTAAAAAAAATAGTTTACCTTTGTAACGTCATAGCTAGGGAAAAATCAACTTGTTAAGAAAGGAATGTCAAGTAAACTTATTTCGATGGAAGTACTTTGTTAACCATTGAGGTTATTGTACAAACCGGATCTTGCAACCCTTGTTTGAACTGACAAGGGGTCTATTATTATTCAGTGAACACTGTTTCCTTAATGAAATAACAGAGATTAGGTGAAGATTGACGTCATTTGCATACCGATGTGTGATTTTTTTGGTTTTTTTTTTTTTTTTTTTTTTTTTTTTTTTTTTTTTGTATATACACAATAACATTTTTGGCTCGACCTAACTTTTTCTCGTGTATTATCACAATCTATATTTGGCATCAACGTTTAACGGATTTATCTTGTTGGTAATGTCCATATGAATTAATCATATTTCATGCGCAACAAATTCACGTGTACACAGTATGTAAAAAAATGATGGTTCAATGAGTTTCTTGTTGAAAAATCATGAACTGTTTACTCAGTAAATATTTTGAAAATTATCGTTTGACCGCGAACTGTAACAAATCTCAGAAACACCCTACCTTATTAGACACCAAATTTGCAAATTGAAACTTCAGGAAAACGCACAAACGACACATCTTTTTCCTTTAATATACAACATACGCAGATTGGATTTTGAGTTAAATAGTTTTGTCCGGTTAAAAACTAACCTGGTTCTGTAAAAATTGGCGATTCTTTTATTTAAAAAAAAGTAAAAATTAAAAATTTGTTTCTGTTCTTTCTACACTCCCTATACTTCATTATTTACAAGCATACTTTTCTTCATGCTTACCCTGTTTGTTTTCATGCACCATTCTAGACAATACAGCTTTTGATATAGGTATAGGTGACACAGACATCACTCCAGTTGCTGATGCTGTAAAAATAATATAAAATGCAAAGTTACAACTAAACAAAATGAGTTAGGAAGCGGCATGGTTAACTGGAGCACACTTCAACATTACATGCAATAAGTAACATGTATTACTCATTGTGTTTCACAATATGTGTTAAGTTTCTTAACACATAGAGTAAAGATTGGAGTGGAGTATTGGTATTTTACGCCCCATTCACTTATTTCGAGATGGTCAGTTCTGGGATAGTGGATGAAACCGGAGTGCCCGGAGAAAACTACAGACTTTCGGCATGCATAGAGTAAAGTTGAGTTCAGTTGAGTAATGGTGTTTAACGTCCCAGTCAAGAATATTTCACTTATATCGAGACGCCGTCAGCTATAGGCGAAAGTGCAGAAATTTTGCCTGTACTTTGCGCTGATGGCATTATACAGCAGGGTTCTTTATCGTGTCATGCCTGCCATGACACGGGACCTCGTCTATTTTAAGTTCCCATCCGAAAGAACCGTGACTTTATTTCGTAATGCCGAGTGCTAGGCGAAAGAACAGTCACTACCCACTTTTAAGTCTTGGATCAGACCCGACCGGGGTTTGAACCCACGACCTTCCACTTACGGAGCGAGCACTCTACCAACTGAGCTACCGCAGTGGCCCATAGAGTAAATCAAAAGTCAAGATAACAAAAATGCTGGTGATGGACAGATTTTAATGACAAAATGGTTTCTAGTCAACATTTCAACTTTACATCAAGTAATGCACGTCAGATTGCGTATTTTAAGTTTATACAAGTCAGTGTTCTCATAACTTATGCTGTATTTAAATATGAAAATTTACAGCTCATAAACGTTTACTCGTCAACTCGTCAAGACAACCAAAAGCAACAAACAAATTCATGAAAAAGATGCCAATTAAAAAAATGTGTTGAGATCACTTGTAATCAAACTCCCAAAATGAAACAATAGAAAGAATCGCAAAATGACTTTATTTTATCTATTGTTTCTCAGCTTTAACTGAAATGCTAGGAGCGTTTTGTTTCATGAACTGAACTTTGTGTCCTACGGAAAACTTTATCTTGACTGACTTAAATCTCCAAACAAACCATAGATGTTTAAGTTTTTTGTCTACATTTGTATTTGTTTCAAGCAGGTTTATAAAGCTCAGTTTTCAAGTCATTTTCTTTCCATCTCATTTAATAACTGTTCTGTGAGGTTTTTTACTATTCCAACTTAATTACAGTCATTTTTTGGCATATGTTTGTATCTACTAGTACAGTATTGTTGGTAAGAAATACTGCAAAAAAACCGCTATGATTTGAAATATAGAAACGCATGTAAACCAAAAACGTAGAAGACTTATGGCAGTTTTCTTTGTTTCCTAGTTGCATTAGCTAAAACCAAGGCAACAAATTGGTCTTTGTGAAACCAAAACATGGATTACTGAATATTACAAGTAATATACCTTACCGAGATAGAGCATCCAACTTTGATTGGCAAGGGAGGTAATTACTCTGTATGATAAAGCAGATAAACATCCTAGTATGGCTATATTTTCGTCCTCTGTACAGACGTGAAATAATTTCACCAGAGGTAGTCCAACTACGTAAAAAAGAAAGCTTGTAGCCGCCGAATAGAAGCCAATTGATTCTGAGCTCCAACAGAATGGATAAGCTAATTCATACAAAGTATCTATATTAGAAAAATTTGCAAGGCGAAAGAACAATATATGCAAATAAAGTTACGTTGAACCTCCATCTTCCACCACTATGAAATACAGTTTTATCTCTATAAAATGAAATAAAGTTTTTCCCTGCATTGGTAAACGAGAAACTATTCGTTTCTCTTTTAACCGTTTCTGGGATTAGCAATAAGCCTGGCAATATTGCTATAAAACATATGCCTGTCGCTAATAGTAACGGAAATAGGTATCCCATTAATTTGAATAAATATCCAGCTCCAATTTGTGACCCTGAAACTGCAATTCCATGAACAAAATCAAAAAGTGTCATATAAATGGTTCTCGTATTATCTCGTTTCGTGGTGTCGGCGATTATTGAAAAAATGGCGACATAAAACACGGAACTGTTGCCAATAAGTCCGGCAATGCCGTATGGAATAAACAGAAAACCAATGTCTAAATTCATGTATATGATAAACGCAATGCCGCCATACCTCAAAGTTATTCCTAATAATGTTAGAATGATTAAGGGTTTCCGGCCTATGAAATCAGACGATACTCCAAATACAGACAAACTAAATAATTCAGTGCCATCTTCTGTAAGTTTAAAATACATCATCCAAAAGGAAGCATCGTGTTGTAAATTATTTTCGTTAGAAACATTTCCGCAGCCATTGGAATTCGATTCCGAGATATTGGAACCAATGACAGATCCGGGTATTGATGTGTAATTATCTATCGAGTTTTGAAGTCTTTGATAAATATACTGGGGAATTACCTTTGCAGATCCAAGTTCTGTCGAACATCCAACTACTAGAGTTATAATTGCAAATCCAAGGTAATTAATACTACTAATATATACGTCTTTTTTAACCGACTTTTGTTTCGTTGGCGTCACACCCGGAACTCTATTGGAAGCACTTTGTTTACAAACATCAGCATCATTGTTTATAAGTAATGCTGTCTTTTCGTCATTTGATTCCATAGCACTTGTTTGGTCATATTCATGTCCTAAGTACTGTTTTCTGCATGTTAACCCATTTTTTTCAAGGTGTTATATGGATCATACACATTCGCTGCTATCTACATTTCATCGTTAAATATAGGACACCATATGACATGGTGTTTATCTTTGTAAACTGATATCAGTACGGTCATTTTTAGAAAATATGTCCGAATTTTTGCTCTCTCACACACACACACACACACACACACACACACACACACACACAACTTTAAACCCTACAAACTCTTTTTTTCTAAACCTGACATACATCGATTTTCATAACTTATCAATACTGTAAATGAGCTTTAAAATAACTTCCGGATGCACATATATAAAGTCAGGGTTTCTCAAAGCATACGGCATACGTTATCTTTACATCTACGCTGTGGAGATATTCTAGGTATGTGTGTGTGTGGGGGGGGGGGGGTATCAGAACTAAAGACAACTGCATAAAACTTAAATAAATCACACCTTGAAGGTCTTTTCTTCTTTTAACAATCTGTTGCTTCTTCCTTATGTCTTAACAGACGTATTTTATTGGCATTCAGCCAATAAAACAATTGAATGTAGATACCCCATACTGCTTGTATAGACAGATGGAGTGTTGAAATTCAAATCACTTCCGAAACATTTAATCATGTAACAGTATGATGCGTACATTGCCATTTAATTGAAGTGCAGATGTACTGATACAACACCCGATGCAAAATTCAAACAATGAAAAAATTGCTTGAATTGATACATCGTCAATTTTTTTTATTTTCTTAACTTTTCATCGATTGTAAAGAACGTTATACAAAGAAAATAACATTGCTAAATATACAAATGTACAGACATTTTTGTGTGAAAATTAAATTTACTAATTTAATTAATTCGTCAAAACCCAAGACAGCTAGTGCTAGACTGTCATAAAGATTTTTAAAGCAAATTTAAGGACCAAAGTCGATGGTAAATTGAATTTGGTAAGCGATTTACAATGCATGTAAATAATAATAATAAAATACAATTAAAACAAACATCTTTTCCGTAAAATATTTATTTCTAAAATTATCTGAAAAGTCGGGTTTTTTAATATAAAAAAAGATTAAAATGTAATGATATGATTAAAATGTAATGTGTATAAAATACATAAAAAAAGCTCTTCAAAGCAACATTTTAAAAAATTATTTCTGATTATTTTTAAATAATTTTTGTATTTGTGTCATAATAATATTATATGCCAAGAATGGTTAACCACCTGCGTAAGTTAATATGGTATAAAGAACTAACAAGGACATTGATAAGGACAAGAGTGACAGTAGAAAAAACATTAAAATTCAAAAACTACATAATACTTATATGTCAGACAGAAAAGAATTGTTTGACAATTCAAATATGCACTGTTTGACAGGATAAGTTTTGCTTGATAAAAAAGACCGTTTGACAAAAATCTGACAAAATAAAGACTGTTTGACAAAAATCTGACAAAATAAAGACTGTTTGACAAACAGTGGATTCATAGACAAAATCAAGACTGTTTGACAAACAGTGTATTCATACAAAATAAGGACCGTTTGACAAAATATCTGACAAAATAAGGACTATTTGACAAACAGTGGATTCATAGACAAAATCAGGACTGTTTGACAAACAGTGTATTCATACAAAATAAGGACCGTTTGACAAAATATCTGACAAAATAAGGACTGTTTGACAAACAGTGGATTTATAGACAAAATCAGGACTGTTTGACAAACAGTGGATTTATAGACAAAATCAGGACTGTTTGACAAACAGTGGATTTATAGACAAAATAAGGACTGTTTGACAAACAGTGGATTTATAGACAAAATCAGGACTGTTTGACAAAATATCTGACAAAATAAGGACTATTTGACAAACAGTGGATTCATAAACAAAATCAGGACTGTTTGACAAACAGTGTATTCATACAAAATAAGGACCGTTTGACAAAATATCTGACAAAATAAGGACTGTTTGACAAACAGTGGATTCATAGACAAAATCAGGACTGTTTGACAAACAGTGGATTCATAGACAAAATCAGGACTGTTTGACAAACAGTGTATTCATACAAAATAAGGACCGTTTGACAAAATATCTGACAAAATAAGGACTGTTTGACAAACAGTGGATTCATAGACAAAATCAGGACTGTTTGACAAACAGTGGATTCATAGACAAAATAAGGACTGTTTGACAAACAGTGGATTCATAGACAAAATAAGGACTGTTTGACAAACAGTGTATTCATACAAAATAAGGACCGTTTGACAAATATCTGACAAAATAAGGACTGTTTGACAAACAGTGATCCATAGACAAAATAACCAGACTGTGTTGTTCGATAAAATTGGTGATTTGTAACAAAAAAGGACTGCTTAACGAAATGATGAATGTTTGGCAAAACAAAAAGATTGTTTTATCAACCTGAAAACGCTTGATAAATATTGGACTAAACTGTTGGACAATATAGGGACTTTTTGACAAAACTGACTGGTTAATAATTATTATTTAAATATATAACTGAATGAAATGTTATTGCAACTGTACATTTTGTCAAATGTGTGAATCTCTGATTGGTTTCCTGCAAAACAAGCTTAGCTTAATATTCTGACGCAATTTCCATATAATTAGTTAAGCAATAGGTCTTGAGATCGATGGAATAGAGTCACAGCCAACGATGTAAAGTCATATCTGGTTTGATGTTCATTACGTCAGTAACTACGAAATCTTTTGAAGAATGCCACAAGTTTGAAATTTAACATTCCTTTTCTCTAAACAATGCAAATACGTCTAAAAACAGGACTCGATTAATGTTAATAACAGAATTCATTTAAGTCAAATATCCAAAAACAAAGTTCTTTTAAACCATAACAAACAAAACAATGTAGACAAGTGCTAAGATGGAGAGAAACCAGACTTGTTCAGCTGGAATGAGACCAAACAGAAGCAAAGTGGCGATATTCACCTTAGGTACTTTTGGTACATGGGTATATTTGTAAGCAATAGTATTGCAACCTGTATACGTACATATAAAAGTTTTTTACTATATAATCAAATTAATGACTTCCTTCTGTTAAAATGCATATATAATATGCTTGGAACATTAATACTAAAATACACGCTGTATTGACAAATACATTTACACTTTTACAGAAACAAACAAAAAATATACGGAATAAGAATAAAAAACTATATATTTTTCGACACGTATTGGAAGACTTTGTGTCTTAATATTGGGACATTTTGTTGTTAGCTAAATATAAAGTAAAAAATTATAACTTAAAAGACATAAAATAAATACTAGTAATCATTATGATTGACAAAAGCAGTAATTAAAATTTTTAAAAAATGTAATCTTAATTTGTTATTGCTAATTTGTTATATTGCCACTTGGAAAAATACTAGAAGTGTAATGTATAACTCCTTATTCATCACTTGAGTTAGACAGCTCTAATCTTTAGTATGGGTCAAAAGGATATATTATGAAAAAGGGCATAATGTTGCTCGTTATTCTTCTAAAAAAACACCCTGTATGTCATTTAAGTAATGCCCATTTCTTAAACTCGTAAACAATACTACTTTTATAATAACTAAAATTACAGTTACACTCTTACATGAACTACCTTAAAACGGTCATGTCATAAATACGATTTGATTCCTGACGTATTTTTGATATAAGACAAATCCACATCAAATTGACTAATGACTTATACTATCTCTCTCAACACCGTGACTTCATAAAATATTACCTTTAATTTGTCAATGATGCTATTTAAATCTGGAAAACAAAGTTTGAAGTCTTCAAAAAATATGTGTTATTATCACACAATACGGAATTTGCAAAGGCCATTTTGAAGTGAGATTTCATTACCATATCACCGTGAAAATTTTTAATTTACAAATAAATCTCATACATTTGTTTTTTAATTAAGTAAAAAAGAACATATATTTCTAAAAACAATTGTCAAAGAAAAGGATATACATGTAGGAATGTCTATTCTGCATGAATGCAAAGTGTTTTGATGTTATACACTTTTGTTTATACTATTATATATACAAACATCGCAGATATTGTGATTATTTTCAATCAACATATTTTATATAGGTGTAATATTGATTTTTTTCAATCAACGTATTTTATATAGGTGTAATATTGATTATTTTCAATCAACATATTTTATATAGGTGTAATATTGATTTTTTTCAATCAACGTATTTTATATAGGTGTAATATTGATTTTTTTAATCAACGTATTTTATATAGGTGTAATATTGATTTTTTTTAATCAACGTATTTTATATAGGTGTAATATTGATTTTTTTTAATTTTCTGAATGAATTATAAAAAATTAGTCAACGTAAAAATTCATAATACTACATTGCCACAAAATAAGTAACAAATACAGAATATTGAAAGTAGAAGTACTAAAAATGTTTTATGGGCAATAATCATAAAACTTAGACTGGGTAATATTAGTTTTGGTAAAAAGTTATATAAAGGGATTCATCAGACATTCTTCACTTTAAAGACTGTTGTTAGTTATTTATATATTCTAAAGATATATTTTTCTCGGACTATATTATCTGTTTTATATTCATATAAACTTGATACGTCCAAGTCGCCATCCGTTTTACTCTCTTGTAAGTTTATGGGGACCGGAATTGTTCCTTAGCATAAAGTCTTAATTCAGCTTATGGTATCATCTTTGGATTGACAACTTGTTGCTCTCTCTCTCTCTCTCTCTCTCTCTCTCTCTCTCTCTCTCTCTCTCTCTCTCTCTCTCTCTCCAATATCTGGCAATTCTAAAAAATAATGTGCAATCTTTCCCTGAGCTGGCACATTTTATGACTTTAAGGGTTCTCTTCAATCCGATTTTTTTTCAAACAGCAGATTCAAAGGACATTAGTGTATAATCTGATATGTAGGAACCTGTATCATACTCCGATTGGCTGTTTTCAAAGGAACGGTTGTCATAAGTTCTTTTTGATGACAGTGTAACGTTACTTGGTGAAAGCTGAAAATTAATAACATATACTGATTAACAAAAGTCTGAGGTATAGCATGTATATTGGGAGTTTTACCAGTAAAAATAAAAAAAAAAACTTGCAGGTTTCCAAAACTGACAGTCTCGGTTTAATATCACAGGTTTTAGAGTAAATTTTTATCACTTTTAATGTTCAAAGGTTATTGTAATTCTTGAACATTATGATTGTATTTGAAATTTATCACTTATAAAAAATTATGAAGTTAAACCACATATATGGCCCATCTCGAAAAAAATTATGACAAGACGAGATGCGACATTTTGGGTTTAGTAATTCTGTTTTCCCGTCATCGAATGACACTAAGTGCATATACATGTATATGTAATATTTGCTGATTATTATTATTATTTTGCAAACTTTTCGGTTTACAGCAATAAAAATCCATACTCTTACCCTTATATCTCTTTTAGATTCTGGAGAGAAAGCCATGTTGAGATATGCTCTTGGATTTTTCTCTACATAGGGATCTATGACCCAACCGTCAACATAGGTAACAAGTTTTCTATGTTTTACTAATGAAGGTCCCCAGTCTCGAGCTGGTGTGATTAGCAATTTTAATTTCTAAAAAAAAAAAAATTAAAAACATGTGCATTAAGTAGATAGCTGTATGAGAACTTTGAAATGGTGTTTTATATCAGTGTACATGTCGATTTGTTTCTTTGTTTTTATTTTAAATGAAAGCTGTACTTTTGTAAAAAAAAAAAAAAATAATAATAATAAATAAATAAATAAATAAAGTTGTTTTAACTTAAACAACAAAGCATTGTTCACTGGCTGTCGGGGGATTATGTGTAAATGACATTCGTTCCTTCGTTACTAAATTAATGTCTGATTAAGTCTGATACTATACTTAGTATATAAGGGTATACCAGCTGATACTATACTTAGTAAAAGTCTGATACTATACTTAGTATATGAAGGGTATAACAGCTCTTAGCGTTTGATTACAGTCTAAACATGGTTTAGTTATCGCAACAAATGATATTTAAACCTCTTGTTTGATTTAGAATATCTTCAAGTCAAACATAAAGGTTTTATTTTACTTGCTAAAAAAACCTAAGATTTTAAAAGTAGAGAGTGTATAAAACTAGGTTGATAAGCATTTATCATGTTTAATTTTAATTTTGTTTCAGGACCTCGATAGCGAATGAAAAACTAAAGCTCTCACTAAAAGATCAAAGCATTTTTCACCTGTAGCATGACAAAGTTGATCAGTTCGGAAAACGGTGTTTTACTCCGAGCATACCAGTTTCTCCCAAAATCCAAGAATTAGTCATCTTGATGTCAGTGAAAGAATCTTGAATGTGGCGTAAAACACAATGACTCTACACAACTCCTTTAATATTCAATTCCTTTGTGGCTTTTTCCCCTTCGTTGGGAATGTTTTCAGTTTCTACGAATACTGTCAAGAAACAAATTTGTATATTTCATGATCTTACCCCAAGTAATCCTGATGCTTCATCTTCTTTATTTATCATGTAAAGCATAGTTATTGGTATGGCTATAATACATAGTACTGCCATCACCCAACCTAAAGCATCAGCCCAGGTAGAATAGTTATAGTCCCCGTAACTAGATGGCTGATAATCAATAAATGTAAATACAAATATAACCTGTAAAACAAAAAAGTAACATCATTTAGCCGTGATAGCCAATAGTTTATCCTGAGTCAACGATTTTAAAAACACACAAGGTTAATAACCCCAACTATAAACTTTTAATCGTCAGCAATATTGACAGAACAAATTGTGTAGCCAGTTTAAATGCTCTAATGCCAAAATCGCCTTGTTTTTCTCTTTAATTTGGATTGAAAGAAAAATCCATTTCAATATGTCCTGACAAAATCGAATAGGCGACATTAGCAACAGCGTTAAAATGTCTAAAAACAATTTACTCTGTGTGTGTGTGTGAGTGTGAGTGTGTGTGTGTGTGTGTGTGTGTGTGTGTGTTCTCGTAAATATTTTAAATATTTGGTTAATGTAATGCTTGTTTGTGGTATACTGACTCCGTGAGCTTGTACCTGTGTAAAAAAAAAAAAAACCCGCTGCCCCGAGTACGCGCTGGTACAAGTCAGACCATAATATACACTCGCACATATGAAGTATATAAAAACCCTTTGTTTAAACGTAGTTTTAACTCGAAAATTATTAAAATTTCGTCATGAATAGCTTTAAAGTTACTTAGGTGACATTTAACAACATTATTACAGCATATCATATCAAAACGCAATCTCAGAATGAAGGAACCGTTTTACAATAAAACATCAACGCATCATCAATATTTATTCAGACAAATTTGGAATTATACGGGGATGGTGATAAATCGACGGAGGACTTAAAGAAAAAAAGAAAAAAAAAAGATTCTTGGAACTTCAAAAAAGGTGGCGATAAGCATAATGACTATATTATTAAGAGTTATTAACACTCTACATTTTTTTATTTTTCTTACCACTAGTGTTAATGGACTTATTCCCAGCCAACAAACCAACCACCATTTAGACTGTGGAAAACCTAACATTACTTCTATATCTTTTAAAAATCTAGTTGCACCTGATAAATACAAGTTATTAACAATCTTAACGTACGACAACACCACTAGTATACGAAAGTGCAATTTGATTTCAAGATGACTATATCCCGATTTAATAATATAAAAACGGAAACAATTTTGAATTTGAATTACTTTACAGTCAAACTAATTATTTCCTTGCAATTAGATGATTCTTTTTTTTCTTTTTATTAATTCATAATTGTAAAAAATTAAAAATGATTTAAATTTATTCTATCAGAAAAGAAATAAATTTTGAAATTACATTGGAAGCTAAATTACTTACCATAAACATAGGCAACGCATACAACTTCAACAAAACCAATCAATAACAACGTCCAGCCACCGACATAATTATCCATTAACTGCAACAGGTACATTCCACCCTGGAAATAAACAGTCAAATAGGAAACGATTTAATAACAACAAAAATTCATTCCGGATTCCCTAACAACAAACGGGATTGTTATTTGTAATTGGATGTTCTTAATATGGATCTATAAACGAAAATAATTCGAGTCCACATTAATGTATAAACCAGATTAAAAGATGGACAAAATGGAGAGAGTTAAAAAGGAGGTCAGAAGGCACAATCAAGCCCATCTTTGAACATGATTTAAGAAAAAGAAAAAGAAACACAGTATCGACTAGCATGTTTTTATAACTAATGATTTTGTTAAAAGTGCTATATTATTTATCATTAAAGAGAACGTTTTCGATGTTTTAGTGATGAAAACTCAAAAAGTGCTATATGATCACAGCAAAAGCAATATGTTCCCCACTTTGTTTTGAAATAAAATCAATGAAATTCAACACTAAAAAGGAATTATTATTGGATTTTATTCGTTTATTTTCCTAAATTTCAAAGACAAATAATTCTTTTTAAAATTAACATAGACGTATATAGGGCAACATATCTTTATGTCACGTGATAAGTCCTACTATGATATGTAATAACAGTAATAATTTCCTACAAAACCACGTTAACAACATAAATGGCCACAAAATAGCAATTCTGTTTTTAAAGAAAAAAAACAGACAATAACAGTGAACACATTAATGATTACAAAAGTTTGTATTGTAATCTCTTAACATGTAATTTGTTATGTTATTTTCTTGTCGGCTCTGGCAGTTGTCTATGGTTTTTGGCTATGATTGTCATAATTACATCTTGAAATTCTGGGGTTTTTTCTACTTTAAAATGTCTTCATACTTACATTGCATGTTAATGGTATTCCTAAAAGGAAGAATATAATACATATGATACCAATGATGAAGGATTTCTGATGTCTGAGGTGTGGAAACTGATCCATTACACCTGTTAAAACAGTCTCTAACATTGCAAACTGAAATATAAGAAACATGACAAAATTAGGTTCGGAAGATGACAAAATATAATTTATAAATAAAAGGGTAAAAGCTGGAGGGATATACTAGTACTAATGTACTAACACTATAGATGATAGTTTATAAGATGCTTTTATTTATCATTATTTAGCTGTTCCTAACAGGTTTACTTTTAAACGCAATAACTGTTTTTTACAGATGATCAAGGGTCATGCGAGTTCTTGTAAGTGTATCTGATCTGCTTTTGCACTAGTAAACCCTGTATTAGTTTGGTTTATTGTCAACGTTGTAATCTGTGATTTCCACTGACAATTGACTTGAAATTTGCAATCTGTAACTTAAAAATTTTGAAATATCATATTAAAGATCATTTTGGAATAATTAATCAAAAGGTGAATTTTAAATCTAAATGAATCTGCGATGTTAAAGTACTTAAAAAATTGGTAACGTTACTGAAAGTCTGATATGAGTGGCGGTTGCCAGAGTAACACGTATAACATTTGTGCAAAATAACAGGTATAGATTCACTCGATTTTTTCTCGTAAAAATTCGTTATTCTGCGCTGAAAAAGTATTCATATACGTTGTTAATTAACTTTTATGCACAAATTTTATATGGTATTACGTGGCAAACCCCACTGAAAAGTTCATGAAAAAAAATACCTGACTGTCTAGTCCTAACGTTATCAACATGAAGAAGAAAAGTATTGACCATAGTTGAGATGGCGGTAAGCTCATCACAGCCTGAGGGTAAACAATAAAGGCAAGTCCAGCACCTATAATATAGAAAAAAGCATATAAACAATATCAAATAGTTGTATACATATGTATCTGAAATCCTCTGCACTGTTTAATGTTAATTTATATATATTCTTTTTAGTCTTCATGAAATTGAGATATGCATGGTTTATCGCTGTATCCAAAACTATCCTGGATATATTTGATGTCTCATATATCAGTGTTTCTTTGACTTCACATATGGCGGGTGAGGCAAAAAATCTGCCTACCCTTCCGTAGAACTTAGGTTTCGCTTCAATGGTGTAAGTTGAGCTAAATTTTCCGGTTTTCATTATTTTTGATTAGCTTTTTGGATTGTGATTTGAACATTTACTAATATGTTTGTAATTGGACTAGTAAAACTGTCAAATATGTTTTTAATTCTTTTCTCTATTGTGGTTCTTGTATTAATAGACGTTTCCTAAACCAATACCATTTATTTTATAACCAGTAGTCAACAATAACGCACTTTTAAAACTTAAGAACTCCTTTTTACAAAAATATTAACCAACTTAAAAAGTGGAAAAAAAAACTTACCATCTTGAGCGACTTTCTCCACACTTACATTAAGTTGTCCTGCCATGTATCCTAAATATGAAAATATGACAAATCCGGCAAATATACAAGTTAACGTATCTCCGACACTGACGATTATCGAATCTCTAAAATACAGAAAAAAGAGATTTTTTACAAATGCTAGCCCAATTAAAAACAAATTTGTACTCCAGAATGAAATTCATGTGTTGTTTTAAAATAACACTTCTAATAACAAATTATAAATATACTTAAGATTAAATAAATCCCGTTTTATATTTTTAATATATTATGAATACAATTGTTAACGTGATTAAAATGGGGAATATTAAGTTCCGAAGAAATACACAAAAGGGTAAAATAATAAGAAATAATTTTTAAATTAATCATTAACATTTTTAACAAGTATAATGGTAAAAGAATGTCGTTACTATGTCCCCAAAAACGAAAATCCCAAAGTCGGTCCAACAATGGTTCAAATGCACATACGTCCGAAAAAGGTAAGCAAAAGACAGAAGTATATTCATTTCTTATTCACAGGCAGTCTTGTCAGAGAAATGTTACGGACAAAAGTTGAGCAGAAAAAGGAGAAGCAGAAGAACAAATGCCAAAAACAAAAATGCCTTCAAAAGGTGAGCAGAAAAAGGGGATGCAGAAGAACAAACGCCTAAAACAAAAATGCCTCCAAAAGTTGAGCAGAAAAAGGGGAAGCAGACGAACAAACGCCAAAAACAAAAATGCCTTCAAAAGGTGAGCAGAAAAAGGGGAAGCAGACAAACAAACGCCTAAAAACAAAAATGCCTTCAAAGGTGAGCAGAAAAAGGGGATGCAGAAGAACAAACGCCTAAAAACAAAAATGCCTCCAAAAGGTGAGCAGAAAAAGGGGAAGCAGACGAACAAACGCCAAAAACAAAAATGCCTTCAAAAGGTGAGCAGAAAAAGGGGATGCAGAAGAACAAACGCCTAAAAACAAAAATGCCTCCAAAAGGTGAGCAGAAAAAGGGGAAGCAGAAGAAGAACAAATGCCAAAAAAGCCAAAATGCATCCACTGCCTTTTGGGGATATAAATATTTATACATACTTGAGTATATTGTTATGAAATCTATTATAACTTGATAAAGTTACTAATCCGCCACCAGCTATAGACATGGAGAAGAAAATCTGTACTGCAGCGTCTTTCCATACCTACAAGAAACCAAAATGTGATTGTAATCCAACAAAATCAAACATGTTAATTTACATGAACACCTTGGTCTATGGTTTGATATAGTAAAAAGCGTATTTAGAGATTGGAATAAAATATAAAGTTGCTTCATTTTTCACAATCAAAAACAAATATTTAACGCACAAATTGAAACCAAAATTTGATTGCAAGCCAACAAAGTCAAACATGTTAATTTACATGAAAACCTTGGTCTATGGTCTGATATAGTAAAAAGCGTATTTTGAGATTGGAATAAAATATAAAGTTGCTTCATTTTTCACAATGGAAAACAAATATTAAACGCACATATTGCGGCGAACTACTTGCTGTAAAATAAGTTAATGGTTTAAGACTTTTCAAGATTTTCAAAAACGCAACTGGATGCCATAATGGTCCGTTGCTGCTGAAAGTAAGATTTTAGTAGCTTTCAACATTCTGAATTACATTTGTGTATTACAACTAATTATATAATATTTGAAGTGGAATTATTTAATCTTGAAAAAAAAACTTACTCTAGGATCTGCTAGTCTTTCGAATTTTGGTACAATATAAAAGTATATTCCTTCCCCAGCATTTTCCAAAGTCACTCCTCGGAAAAACAAAATTAATAGTACAACATACGGAAATACAGCTGTAAAATATACAACCTGTAAATAAACAAAAAAGTAAAATTAGACATCATGTATGGATGACAAAAAACGCATGTCAGTGAAGTATTTAAGAACTACAGTTTTGCTATAAATGACGTTAGAAAGTAAGGTTTTTAAAAAGGAGAGTATCATAGCATGCCACAAACAATATTGATCAAAGTCTTTATCATCTCCAGTTTGATTTCAGATTTCAGATTTTGATTTAGTCAATCATCGTTAATTCTTTAATATTTTTTCAGATAAAGAGTTTGCTAGAATATGGCATATCTCTATAATACAGGCAGACATTACGAAAACTAACTTTTTCTCAGTAGCAAATGATTTTAAGACAAAACCCAAAGTAAACAAACCAATGTTTAACAAAACCACGGAATTCAAAATATGATACTAATAACATATGATACGGGCGTTCCTTTGTAAAAGGCTGAATTTAGAATGTCTCTTTACTGAAACAAGTTGTTTTATAGCAAACTGTGATGCTTGAAAGTGAATCTATATCTAATTTATACATTTAACATTGGCTTGTCTTTTTGTATTTCATTTTTAAACAGAAGCATGATTGCATTCTACGAGAAGAAAGAGTTGAGTTGAGTAATGGTGTTTAACTTCCCAGTCAAGAATATTTCACTTATATCGAGACGTCGCCAGCTAAAGGCGAAAGTGCAGGAATTTTGCCTGTGCCTTGCGTTAATGGCATCATACAGCAGGGTTCTTTATCGTGCCACGTCTAACGTGACACGGGACTTCGTTTATTTTAAATTCCCATTTGAAAGAACCGTGACTTTCATTTCGTAATGCCGAGTGCTTGGCAAAAGAACAGTTGCTACTCCCTTTCAAGTCTTGGGTCAGACCCGGTCGGTGTTCGAACCCACGACCTCCCACTTACGGAGCGAGAACTTACAAGAAGAACAATAAAATACTTCTATTTAAGGTTTAGAAATCTTCAGTGATTCACCTCTCTGTATACTAAGATACAGGTAGTACTCTTAGCAAAACAAAATCAGTAAAATTTACCTTTCCTGTAGATTTAATTCCTTTAATTAGACAGAAGAAGCAGACGATCCAGGCTAGCATAAGACAGAGAACCAGCTGCCATTTTGGTGTACCAAAATCTTCAAATGAACTGCTCATTTTAAGTGCTTCATTGCTACAATATTTAATAAATACTTTACTTTTAAACTTGGCCAATTTTTAATTTTTTTTTTTACCTTTTCTATTTTCAATATCAAAAGGTTTTTTATTTATTTATTTATTTATTTATTTATTGGGTAAAGCAACTGACTAATTAAGCAATATGCAATGCTATACATTATACAATATCAAAATATCAAAGGTCGTGTTTTTTATGAAGCAACTGGCTAATTAAGCATTATGCAATGTTATCAAGTTAAACATACAGGAATAATCACTTTTTTGGTTGGCTATCAACATTTTCATTCCAGTAAGCAAGGACTTGTAACTTAGATTAATCATGCTATTTTGGAGCATGCGTTGACTATTCCATACTTTGACCTTTGTGTATTTTCGAGCATGCGTTCATTATTCTATAATTTGGCCTTTGTAATTTACACTTTTTCACAACAAAACGTCTATATTTCATTATCTTTAAACATAAAATCCTTATTATCCGTACTTCCAGTATTCTTCTGCTGCTGATATCCTCTTTCGACCGGTAGTGTTTACAAATAATGTGTCATTCCATAATCCAACAAACTCGTTGTTACTAAAACAGGTTCCGTTTAAGTACTGGGTTTGTCCATTCTGGTCACAAACAACTATCGGAAGCTTCAGACTGCAATCTGTAATTTAGCATAAAAAATGGTCAAAAACACTACAAATGGTTTTTTTTTTTTTTTTTTTTTTTTTTTTTTTTTTTTTTTTTTTTTTTTTTTTTTTTTGAAAGACAAAATAAAACTAAAATTAGGTTAACCGACAGCATATTGTATTTTTGAAAACTCACTCTACTAATTGTTTGACTAAAATAGATTTGACTTATCTTGTACAAATTAGAGGCGAATCGGTTACCTTTAATGTTCTGCCGTACTATACAATATATAATTTTTCCGAATGAAATATTTTTAAAATGTATCACATGACAACTACATGTATTTTAATATGACTGTTCATAATAGTTGCTTTTAATTGGAAATATACAATATAAAATTGGGTAAATAAGCCTGAAAATATTCCGATAGAGGAACAAGCGTGTTGTCTAACAACACCGTAAAAATTAAGTACTTAACAAAACAAAAATTGACGAAATCAAAGACAAAATTTGTCGAAACTTTCGAAGAAACTAAATTCACGATTTCAGGATCTTGTATTTTCAGAAATTTAAACCAAGTTTATTGGACACTACAGGACACCGTATGTCGGGGTTCAATGGGGATGAATATCTCAAATCTCTCTCTCTCTCTCTCTCTCTCTCTCTTTCTCTCTCTCTCTCTCTCTCTCTCTCTCTCATAACACAAAGATTAAACTAGGGGAATCACATTCTTACAAAAAATATGTTCTTACCACGTGTATTCCACGGATTGTCACAATTTGACCATGGAAGCACCGATGTGAAGGATGAAAACATGTAATAGTAAGACCACGCCAGAATCATATTATAATACAATGATGTGCAAGCTGACACAATAACCATAGATATACCCACACCTGGAACAAAATACAAAACAAAAAAATTATTTCCGATCAGGTTCTCTTTTTGTCAATCAAGAAATCTGTTGCTGATAAAAGAAAAAAAAGAAAAGTATGCTGGGAAAACAATTTTTTTTACTTGATCTTTCGTTTGTTCTTTGTGTTCTACGTTGCATTTACTATTTTATAGCTGCTACTTGGATCTTTTTTTTTAACGAACAACAGGTATTCTACAGACATGACTCAAAAATACGGTAAAACATTCCACTTTGAATTTGGCAAATATGACCAAAGATCTGACATTTGTAAATTTCTTTAATTTGTTACTAATTTACATAATTACTTTGGCATCAAATTAAAGACGCTTCAATCGTTTTTTAAATAACCCTCCAAAAAAAATAAACAAAAGTTGTCTTCTGAAATGAGATATCAGCCTGTTTTTACATTTACAATGATCAATTTGCTTTGATTTATAACTTACCTTTAAAGAGAAGTGAAAATTTCCAGCACGTCATCGGACCGCTGCTGCAAAACTGGCCTAGAGCTGCTTCTAGGAAAAATAACGGTATTCCTATAATCCCCATCATTAGGACGAACGGTAGTAAGAACGCCCCTCCTCCATTTCTGTAACACAGGTAAGGGAAACGCCAAACATTCCCGAGTCCCACGGCATAACCGAGTAAAGATAGTAAAAAGTCAAATCGACCTGTCCAGTTTCCCCTTTCTTCATTTTCATCAACTCCAAATATCTGTTTTCGGCTGTCATCGGTTTCTATTGTAGCAAAAGTTTGCTGTTTAATATAAAAAGTTTGAAGATTTATCTTGTTATAAACGCAATTGGTTAAATGATCTGGGAATGTATATTGCTTTCATATTGTCAATGAGATAGTTGGAATTTTACCAGTATTCCAAACTGTGGAGGCAAGTCAATGATTATTCATTATCTTGGAACTGTGGAAACAAGTGGAATTTCCAAGGACATTTAATCCTATTAAACAAATAGATCTAAAGGAATACCGATGTATAAAAATTGTCCATTCGGAATAATAAAATGGAGGCAAAATGTCCATGGATAATTTCTAACCAATTAGAACGGACAAATTCAAAAAGAGTACCATTGCATAGTCATCAGCAGGTTATGTGAACTGAAGTAACTATAATGACTAAGTGCATGTGATCGATCTGAGATCATAACTGTAGATCAGTATGGATCCAATGATAAAATATTATTTCGATTACTTTGACGAAAATCTCTCTCTCTCTCTCTCTCTCTCTCTCTCTCTCTCTCTCTCTCTCTCTCTCTCTCCAGTATACAGGTGTACTGAACATAGATTGACATACTATCTGGTTTCAACATATTATTGATAAACAATTCTCCCAATGACCTTCTTGGTGTGTAGATTATTATTTGCATACTTCAAATAGTATCAAAAATCAAAAACGATGAGAAAACTAGATGTTGATTCACTCTAAATAAATATGGAAAAACCTCATATATACATGTAAAGAAAAAGAAAGAAAAGGCACAAAGTTATGTAGATTTCAACGTGAAATATATTACTTCAGTTTCACGGTAATTGAAAATGAAACGTAAAATATTAAATGTTCCTAATCTGTGTTTAATCCTATTTCCAGTAATTCTGAATGATACTTTTCGCTATCCTTACTTGGTTATGCAATGGGGCTCGGAAACATTATGTATACGTTGTACCGTTACATGTAAAATTTAAGAGTCCAGATTTCATCGTATCGAAAATATTTTGATACCCATAAAATTTCAAGTGCTTGTGAACTCATTTTCACTTTGTTTGCCTAATGCAATAGTCAATTACCTAGCATGAAATTGACTATATATTAATAATATAATATCTGTTAAAAGTATAAATGGCGGTACCGAATGTATGTGTACTGTGAAATCACTTCATATGTTTTCCCAACTCCCCTTAATTTGATCTGATTTTGATTTGATGGGGTTTTACGTCCCAGTCAAGAATATTTCACTTATACTGAGACGTCACCAGTTATAGGTGATGTGGCAGAAATTTTTACCTTTTCGGTGCGCTTAAGGCAATGTGCAGGGAGGGTTCTTTAGCATGCCATGTCTGTCGTGATACGGGGCATCGGTTTTTACGGTCTTTACCGAGAACCTTGTGACTTTTATTTTTAAATGCCGAGTGCTTGGTAAAGGAACAGTCAATACCAATTTTCAAGTCTTGGTCAGGGGTTCGAACCCCCCTTCCCCATATACGAAGCTAGCACACCGCTTAATGTTATACAAAAAAATAAAATGTCACTACTCTTTGTTACAATATTCTTATTAAGGACCACTCAATAAAACGTAAATGAATGGTTTTTCATCAATTAATGCTTGTTTAAAGCCTGTAGTTTTAAAACTTAGAAAACCCAAAGCGCAACTGTGAGTTTATAATGTCTTGTCTTGCTATCCATTTTGCCTCGGCTTGCCTTGTTTACTTGATTTGTTACTTTGATATCTTGTGTTCTTTGTTTTTTGACTGTTACTAAGGCACCTATATTGGTTTTCGTCTACAAACTGTTTCTTTTGTATGAATGGCTCGCTTTAAGTTAGGACTTTCTTTTTTAGCCAACAGACCCCCCCCCCCTTTAAATCTACGTGTGTGTAATTTTTTTAAATCTCATTTTCAAAATGGCTTTCTTCCTTCATGTTGTTAAATTTTACTTGAGGGTACGTCCTGATACAGTATTGAGTATACAACAGTACAATCAAACCGGGTAAATAAGTTCGTTATATAAAATAAATTAATACCTGCGAAGGTGTTCTAGAATATCCGGGTTTGTCTACATATACTCCGGGATCAACCTTAGTGTCAATTGGACCAAAATCTGTACTACCAGACTCCCTGTCAGATTCCTTTTGTGTCGTAGGAGGAACCCTTAATGTGGTGTTGATGTGGTTTAAATCCGTACTTCCTGAATTGGACACCTTGTCGGGTTCCATCTGTGCCTGAAATCAGAATTTATTATTTATTGGTTTATTTATCATCGTGGTTATTACTTATCTGCGGTATCGCTGGCTAGTGTACTAGCACTGTAAAGGTGTGTTCTAGTACAAAATGGATCAGAAACACTGGCACAACACACACAAGACAAAACCTTGTGTTCAGGTCAATTCTAGAGACTATTAAATCGTCAGAAATACCTGAAAAATTGCTTATGTAACGTAAAACGTAAATCTAATTCAACCAACTTATACTGAAATAATCTTGGATAATAATTTGGAGTTAGCTCCCTTGACATGTAAAATTATCAAAATTACATGAACTGAATTGATGATTTAAAACAAAATTGTACTAGTATTTATGTGCTATACCTAAAAAACTTTAACATGTTTCTGTCTGAAAAAGTCGAAATTTTTTAAACTTTTTTAAATTCTGCTTCGTGCATTTGAATTGTTGAAATCAGTGGTTTCAAAAAGACAATATTTCATATTCCTTAACAATATATATTACAATTTACTGGTGATTCATTTCATTTTCCGGGTAGCTTGTCAAAAAAAGTTCATTGATAAATATATATCTAGTGGAGATATGCCTTCGATTGTACAGAATGTAAAACAACCGGAAGTAATCTTTAATTTTTTACAATAGTAAAAATCTACAACATGTTTGAATTTTGATACATACCCCGCCTTTTAATCCATTCATAACGTTGTGAAGACCAATAATCAATCAGTAATTAAGAAATGATTGGATATTAAAAGTAATTAAAAACATTCTTAATGATATGTAATACAATTAGTTGTATTATTGTCTATTCATGATGATGTATTATGTAAAATATTCACAGATTACCTATCCAGTAATTTTACAGTGAGATCACCTGTCTTATTCAAATTATTGGCTGTGTTAACTCAGGTGTGACGTGAAAAAAAATCATATTACGAACAACGAATGACCTACAGCAAGGTCTAGGTTTAGCGATCATGGTTTAAATGCATGTCAATGGCCTATAGAACACCATCTGGTGAATTTGACATGGAGCAATGTGTGAAACAAATTAAATAATAAAATTTGGAGATGAGACACTGGTGGAGATAGATATACATGGTCTATTTGCGTACATTTCAAAGGGGTTTTTATGAATGACTACGTAAAAATACACAGGTAATTAAAACTGCATGAGAGTAAACAATGTGATTCTTAATGGTACAGGTAACATATAAAATGACACATTCCAACCTAAACAAACATTGTTAATGAAATATTTCAGATTTCACCTGGGGAAAGTTTTTGCTATAGGCCTAGACTTTATCAAGACATTCTTTTGTTTAAAGCGCATGACATATAATGCAATATTTATTAATTTTATAATCGAGGGATCAAAATGAACAAGTTAAAACAAATACGTCTTTTTTATCAATATAAAATATGAATATTATAAATTTTCAAATATCTTTTTCATCAGTAATAAATATGAGTGTAGTACAGTTTAACTGAAAGTGCTATTTCTTAAAATACACACGTATATGATTTATAATATTTATTTCTTTGCTGTTAAAATATTTTAAAAAATCTAAGACATTTCCTTCTTAAACGTTGAACCATTAATCAACTGCATTAACTAGATTATAAATAGCTCAAAAATTTAATTAATTAAATAAAGATCACGAATTGGACTTTTAATTATACGCAATAATGTTATCAAGAAGTTTATTATTTCCCATTTTATTGCAGTTGTTTATCTTGTTCGTCACAATAAAATATTTATAGAAACCAAGTGTAAACCTACGGAAGCCGACAAGTGCCACTTACAAAAAATAAATTAAGTCGTAATTACGACTTACTATCTCGTAATTACGACTTAGTTATGTCGTAATTACGACTTAGTATCTCGTAATTACGACTTAGTTATGTCGTAATTACGACTTAGTATCTCGTAAATAAGACTTAGCTATGTCGTAATTACGACTTAGTTATGTCGTAATTACGACTTAGTTATGTCGTAATTACGACTTAGTATCTCGTAAATAAGACTTAGTTATGTCGTAATTACGACTTAGTTATGTCGTAATTACGACTTAGTTATGTCGTAATTACGACTTAGTTATGTCGTAATTACGACTTAGTATCTCGTAAATAAGACTTAGTTATGTCGTAATTACGACTTAGTTATGTCGTAATTACGACTTAGTTATGTCGTAATTACGACTTAGTATCTCGTAATTACGACTTAGTATCTCGTAAATAAGACTTAGCTATGTCGTAATTACGACTTAGTTATGTCGTAATTACGACTTAGTATCTCGTAATTACGACTTAGTTATGTCGTAATTACGACTTAGTATCTCGTAATTACGACTTAGTTATGTCGTAATTACGACTTAGTTATGTCGTAATTACGACTTAGTATCTCGTAATTACGACTGAGTTATGTCGTAATTACGACTTAGTATCTCGTAATTACGACTTAGTTATGTCGTAATTACGACTTAGTTATGTCGTAATTACGACTTAATTATGTTGCATACGAGAGCCTTTTGGGCTCAGTTTGGTTAAACAAAAAACTGCTTTTCGCGTACTTACGTGAAACATTCGCGTATTAACGCGTTACTTTTGCATTGTAATATCGCGTAAATTGATATAAAAACTTCACTGTCCGTTTTATTCATTTTTTATTTTTATATTCCTTTCTTGCTTGTTTATTAACTTATTAATGAAATAAATTAATAGATTGTTTATTTTATCAACATCTTTGATTAATTCTGCCTTGATTTTTAAGTTCAGCACCTTGACCACTAGCTATCGAAGTGTGAACTTCTCGACCACTTGTTAGCTGCCCGACTCCTCGTTAGCTAGTGACCAAACTCGGCTGTCGAACTGTTGACAACTCGAACTGCCGAGGGGCCGAAAAACAGATAGCTTTTCGACCACTTAGTGTCTATATCTCGGCCATCATTTGTATACTTTTATTATGTGATATTGCGAGCACCGAAGGTTAAAACTCAAAGCGGCGATGGGTATGAGACCGCTAATTCGAACGCGACTCATGTATATACTGTACGATTACGTGTTTGTTCGCTTTTCGAAAGTCAGTTGTTTTTTCCGGGCACTCTGGTTCTTCCACCATTGTGGAACTTACCGCCTACACATGAAATGAAACACATAAATGAAAGCATCTTTAACCAGGCCTAGAACACTTCACTCCACTCATTTCTTTTGGGAGTTTACGGTCGGAATAAAATATCGATGTGTTGTAGCAACGCAAATTAATTAAGAATAGTGAAAAGAAAATAGCCTGTGATACTCATATAAAGGCATAATTAAATACGACGGTTGTTTCATTTTTGTCACATTCTACAATGACCTACGGGATACAAATTGTTTACAAATAAAGTTATCTCATTGGTGCATCACAAAATAATTGTGTAAAAGTAAACTTCAGTTTGATCAACCATTTAAATTTGATCACCTATTCTAAATAATAATAATAATAATAATAATAATAATAATAATAATAATGTCAGTTATAATTTAACACAAATTTAATAGCGTACATACTGAAAAGACACATATTGTTTCAAAATTCTGGTAACACCAACTGCCTGGTATAACTTTCTTTCATACACTGCATCATCTAGCAAAGCATAACCATTTTGTTCCATAAGCAAAAGGCACAGGTCCCTCACAGTTTCATCATATAATAAAAAACTTTTTGGGGTAGTTTCTTAAGTGTATACATATATTTTTCTTTGATCTACTTTACAAAGACGGTGCTGTTTTTGTACAGTACCGGTTGTATGTGGTGCATAGGCCCATTCACTCCCCGAATCTTCTGCTCGCCTGAAATGGTGTGCGCGTGTCCCAGTTTGCAGCTAGATTGTCCAAATCTGTCTGTAAAAATTAATATTACAACAACGTTTCAATACATCAAAAAATCAAAAAATTAACTCGAGAGGAAATGAAGAAGTTTTAAAAAGAATATTTGTTTAATTACGCATTCAGCCATTGAAATATTGAAAAAATAATCCATTAATTAAGTATTTATATTCGCACGATCCATTTTGTCATATATATATATATATATATATATATATATATATATATATATATATATATATAGTGTGTGTGTGTGTGTGTGTGTGTGTGTGTGAGAGAGAAAGAGAGAGAGAGAGAGAGAGAGAGAGAGAGAGAGAGAGAGAGAGAGAGAGAGAGAGATCGTCTTGCGACAAAAATGAGGAATCATTTATTCAGTAAGAATATAATTCTACGGAAGCCGACAAGTGCCACTTACAAAAAATAAATTAAGTCGTAATTACGACTTACTATCTCGTAATTACGACTTAGTTATGTCGTAATTACTACTTAGTTATGTCGTAATTACGACTTAGTTATGTCGTAATTACGACTTACTATCTCGTAATTACGACTTAGTTATGTCGTAATTACGACTTAGTTAAGTTGTAATTACGACTTAGTTATGTCGTAATTACGACTTAGCTATGTCGTAATTACGACTTAGTATCTCGTAATTACGACATAGTTATGTCGTAATTAATACTTACTATCTCGTAATTACGACTTAGTTATGTCGTAATTACGACTTACTATCTCGTAATTACGACTTAGTATCTCGTAATTACGACTTAGTTATGTCGTAATTACGACTTACTATCTCGTAATTACGACATAGTTATGTCGTAATTACGACTTACTATCTCGTAATTACGACTTAGTTATGTCGTAATAACGACTTAGTATCTCGTAATTACGACTTAGTTATGTCGTAATTACGACTTAGTTATGTCGTAATTACGACATAAATATGTTGCGTACGAAAGCCTTTTGGGCTTAGTTTGGTAGAACAAAAACATTTTTTGTTGCGAAATAACGCGTAACTTTCGTGTTATATCGCGTAACTTTCGCTTAATATAATGCGAAGAACAGTTAATAAAGCAATGGCGTAACATTTATAGGTATTTAAACATCGAACATAAATAGGAAATTAACAATTTACTGAGGAAAATTCTTAGACTTGTTATGTTGCATGCTGAAATTTATGCTTTTTATGATAGCACATCAAATTTTGATTAGTAAATCTACAGTAAAAATATTAAAACGGTTAAAATAAACGACGAGGAAGAATAACTAATTGACCGATGGTGTTATTTTTATCCTGCATAAATTACAGAATTTTGGAATTCTCATTTAATCAATAATTGCGCATTTTAACGAAAAGTTTAAGAAAGTAAGACAATAGACACATGATTTGACTTTACGGTGTCATTAACCACTTTTTAATTTTAATCATAACATACATTTAAAAATGGTATATGACAGTATGGTGGAATAAAACATAATTTTCACTTTGTTATATTTATTCATTTTATGAATTAAGTTCTAATGATAAGACCATTAAAGACACAATACTGAATTATATTCTTACTGAATAAATGATTTCTCATTTTTGTCGCAAGACGATCTCTCTCTCTCTCTCTCTCTCTCTCTCTCTCTCTCTCTCTCTCTCTCTCTCTCTCTCTCTCTCTCTCTCTCTCTCTCACACACACACACACACACACACACACACACACACACACACACTATATATATATATATATATATATATATATATATATATATATATATATATATATATATATATATATATATGACAAAATGGATCGTGCGAATATAAATACTTAATTAATGGATTATTTTTTCAATATTTCAATGGCTGAATGCGTAATTAAACAAATATTCTTTTTAAAACTTCTTCATTTCCTCTCGAGTTAATTTTTTGATATTTTGATGTATTGAAACGCTGTTGTAATATTAATTTTTACAGACAGATTTGGACAATCTAGCTGCAAACTGGGACACGCGCACACCATTTCAGGCGAGCAGAAGATTCGGGGAGTGAATGGGCCTATGCACCACATACAACCGGTACTGTACAAAAACAGCACCGTCTTTGTAAAGTAGATCAAAGAAAAATATATGTATACACTTAAGAAACTACCCCAAAAAGTTTTTTATTATATGATGAAACTGTGAGGGACCTGTGCTTTTTGCTTATGGAACAAAATGGTTATGCTTTGCTAGATGATGCAGTGTATGAAAGAAAGTTATACCAGGCAGTTGGTGTTACCAGAATTTTGAAACAATATGTGTCTTTTCAGTATGTACGCTATTAAATTTGTGTTAAATTATAACTGACATTATTATTATTATTATTATTTAGAATAGGTGATCAAATTTAAATGGTTGATCAAACTGAAGTTTACTTTTACACAATTATTTTGTGATGCACCAATGAGATAAGTTTATTTGTAAACAATTTGTATCTCGTAGGTCATTGTAGAATGTGACAAAAATGAAACAACCGTCGTATTTAATTATGCCTTTACATGAGTAACACAGGCTATTTTCTTTTCACTATTCTTAATTAATTTGCGTTGCTACAACACATCGATATTTTATTCCGACCGTAAACTCCCAAAAGAAATGAGTGGAGTGAAGTGTTCTAGGCCTGGTTTAAGATGCTTTCATTTATGTGTAGGCGGTAAGTTCCACAATGGTGGAAGAACTAGAGTGCCCGGAAAAAACAACTGACTTTCGAAAAGCGAACAAACACGTAATCGTACAGTATATACATGAGTCGCGTTCGAATTAGCGGTCTCATACCCATCGCCGCTTTGAGTTTTAACCTTCGGTGCTCGCAATATCACATAATAAAAGTATACAAATGATGGCCGAGATATAGACACTAAGTGGTCGAAAAGCTATCTGTTTTTCGGCCCCTCGGCAGTTCGAGTTGTCAACAGTTCGACAGCCGAGTTTGGTCACTAGCTAACGAGGAGTCGGGCAGCTAACAAGTGGTCGAGAAGTTCACACTTCGATAGCTAGTGGTCAAGGTGCTGAACTTAAAAATCAAGGCAGAATTAATCAAAGATGTTGATAAAATAAACAATCTATTAATTTATTTCATTAATAAGTTAATAAACAAGCAAGAAAGAAATATAAAAATAAGAAATGAATAAAACGGACAGTGAAGTTTTTATATCAATTTACGCGATATTACAATGCAAAAGTAACGCGTTAATACGCGAATGTTTCACGTAAGTACGCGAAAAGCAGTTTTTTGTTTTACCAAACTGAGCCCAAAAAGCTCTCGTATGCAACATAATTAAGTCGTAATTACGACATAACTAAGTCGTAATTACGACATAACTAAGTCGTAATTACGACATAGCTAAGTCGTAATTACGACATAACTAAGTCGTAATTACGAGATAGTAAGTCGTAATTACGACATAACTAAGTCGTAATTACGACATAGCTAAGTCGTAATTACGAGATACTAAGTCGTAATTACGAGATAGTAAGTCGTAATTACGACATAACTAAGTCGTAATTACGAGATACTAAGTCGTAATTACGACATAACTAAGTCGTAATTACGAGATACTAAGTCGTAATTACGACATAACTAAGTCGTAATTACGACATAGCTAAGTCGTAATTACGAGATACTAAGTCGTAATTACGAGATACTAAGTCGTAATTACGACATAACTAAGTCGTAATTACGACATAACTAAGTCGTAATTACGAGATACTAAGTCGTAATTACGAGATAGTAAGTCGTAATTACGACATAACTAAGTCGTAATTACGAGATACTAAGTCGTAATTACGACATAACTAAGTCGTAATTACGAGATACTAAGTCGTAATTACGACTTAATTTATTTTTTGTAAGTGGCACTTGTCGGCTTCCGTATAATTCAGTATTGTGTCTTTAATGGTCTTATCATTAGAACTTAATTCATAAAATGAATAAATATAACAAAGTGAAAATTATGTTTTATTCCACCATACTGTCATATACCATTTTTAAATGTATGTTATGATTAAAATTAAAAAGTGGTTAATGACACCGTAAAGTCAAATCATGTGTCTATTGTCTTATTTTCTTAAACTTTTCGTTAAAATGCGCAATTATTGATTAAATGAGAATTCCAAAATTCTGTAATTTATGCAGGATAAAAATAACACCATCGGTCAATTAGTTATTCTTCCTCGTCGTTTATTTTAACCGTTTTAATATTTTTACTGTAGATTTACTAATCAAAATTTGATGTGCTATCATAAAAAGCATAAATTTCAGCATGGAAGTCTAAGAATTTTCCTCAGTAAATCGTTAATTTCCTATTTATGTTCGATGTTTAAATACCCATAAATGTTACGCCATTGCTTTATTAACTGTTCTTCGCATTATATTACGCGAAAGTTACGCGATATAACACGAAAGTTACGCGTTATTTCGCAATATAAAACGTTTTTGTTCTACCAAACTAAGCCCAAAAGGCTTTCGTACGCAACATAATTATGTCGTAATTACGACATAACTAAGTCGTAATTACGAGATACTAAGTCGTTATTAAGACATAACTAAGTCGTAATTACGAGATAGTAAGTCGTAATTACGACATAACTAAGTCGTAATTACGACATAGCTAAGTCGTAATTACGACATAACTATGTCGTAATTACGAGATAGTAAGTCGTAATTACGACATAACTAAGTCGTAATTACGAGATACTAAGTCGTTATTACGAGAAAGTAAGTCGTAATTACGACATAACTAAGTCGTAATTACGAGATAGTAAGTCGTAATTACGACATAACTATGTCGTAATTACGAGATACTAAGTCGTAATTACGACATAGTTAAGTCGTAATTACGACATAACTAAGTCGTAATTACGACATAACTAAGTCGCGTAATTACGAGATACTAAGTCGTAATTACGAGATAGTAAGTCGTAATTGCGAGATACTAAGTCGTAATTACGACATAACTAAGTCGTAATTACGACATAACTAAGTCGTAATTACGAGATAGTAAGTCGTAATTACGACTTAATTTATTTTTTGTAAGTGGCACTTGTCGGCTTCCGTATAAACCATAGTGAACACAGACGTGAAAGTTAATTAAACATTCTAGTAAGCTAAAATATCCGTATACAAGACTGTACATGTGTCACCATAGTTGAGTTGAGGAATGGTGTTTAACGTCCTAGTCAAGAATATTTCACTTATTTCGAGACGTCGCCAGCTATAGACAAAAGTGCAGAAATTTTGCATGTAAGTTGCGCTGATGGAATAATACAGCAGGGTTCTTTATCGTGCCATGCCTACCGTGACACAGGAGTCGGGACCTCGTTTATTTTAAGTTTCCATCCGAAAGAACCGTGACTTTCATTTTGTAATGCCGAGTGCTTGCCGAAAGAACAGTCACTTCCCACTTCAAAGTCTTGAGCCAGACCCGGTCGAGGTTCGAACACACGACCTACCACTTACGGAGCGAACACTCTACCAACTGATCTACCACAGTGGTTGTGTCACAATAGTGAACGCATTGACGTAAAAGTAAAACAGCAAAGTAAGCTAAACAGTGTACATGTGTCACCATAGTGAACACATTGACGTGAAGGTAAAACAGTATAGTAAGCTTAAGAGTATACATGTGTCACCATAGTGAACAAATTGACGTGAAAGTAAAACAGTATGGTAAGCTAAAGAGTGTACATGTGTCACCATAGTGAACACATTGACTTGAAAGTAAAACAGTATAGTAAGCTAAAGATTGTACATGTGTCACCATAGTGAACACATTGGCGTGAAAGTAAAACAGTAAAGTAAGCTAAAGAGTGTACATGTGTCACCATAGTGAACACATTGGCGTGAAAGTAAAACAGTATAGTAAGCTAAAAGTGTACATGTGTCACCATAGTGAACAAATTGACGTGAAAGTAAAACAGTATAGTAAGCTAAAGAGTATACATGTGTCACCATAGTGAACACATTGACGTGAAAGTAAAACAGTATAGTAAGCTAAAATAATCGTACACAAGAGTGTAAATGCTAAAACATCCGAAAGCAAGAAGGTATGTGACAGTTGTATCAAGTATATATAGAGCATAAAGTAACATATCCTGAAAATTTTACATGATGGATTTTATATTTCATTACGTCAGTTCCTAATCATTCTTGAAAAGTCCTTTGAAAAATGAAAACGTTAGAATCAAATCAGTATAACTTTCTTGGGAATTATTTTAATTTCTGATGTTATATATATATATATATATATATATATATATATATATATATATATATATATATATATATATATATATATATATATATATATATATATAAACGTCATGAAAATATGAGTAATCTTGACTCGCGAATCCATATTGTGCTTAGTTGCATCTTCGACCATATAGTATTTTCAGATTTCGGATTTCGGATTTAGATTTGAAATAAATCAATAGTTTTTTTTATACCATGATATAAGTTTACCTGAACCGAAGTTTCAAGTTACCATTGGCTTCTAGGTTCTCTAGCAAATAGTTGTGATAAAAACGAGTGTTCAAATGATTTCAAGAAAACATTAACGTTACTCATGTTTCTTATATGCGTGATATGAAACTTTTATTTTTATGATTATCATTTCGAATCTTGTGATCAATTACATATTTTATTACTCAACAAATTCATTTCACCCATATAAAACTGTCTTTTTAACTCTGAATTTCCTCTGACCTACATACCTTTATATCTGTAATGTCTGAGTGAATGGTCAGAACAATTTCTTTATAACAGAAAACCCAGGGATTTCAAACACCAACTTATTCCGGGGAGGTGGCGCTGCCTCATTTCGCTTCGGACGTAAAATATCAGAGGAACCGTACAAAATGTACCAACTTCGATCGAAAAATGAATGGTTTGTCTTCCAAAATATTGAACGTTATAATTTCAAGATGTTATTGCCAATGGTTTAAGAATTCACACCAATTTCTTTGGTGTTGATGTTTGTTGACCTCCTCTGCGATTTTCTGAACAAAAATCTGTGGTCTCGAAAAACACTCATATTCAAATATTTTTGAAAACAAATCATTCCACCATTGATCAAGGTTAATAACTTTTGTACATTTCCACTTAGATTTAGAGTCTGAAGCAAAATGAGACGACGCCCCTTTTGACACCAGTTGATATCGGAAAATTCCGGGATTTAGATATATTGAAATTGTTCTCAGTGAGCCTTTACACAGCCACCAGGCATGAGGTGCATTAGGTCAGAGATATTTCAAACTATTTAAACCTATATTCGATATTGTTTGCTGAGTGGTTTACGTTATTTATGGTGCTCTTTTTTTTACCGAACTTCAACATTTTTTCTTCAATCCAACTGCGTAGGAACAAAACTTTTGTCTTAATCGAAAACTACAGATGATACACTGTACATAAAAAATGAGCACAGACTACATCGCGTTAAAACCTGTGTGGCCCCAAGTGTTCGCTAGCGGATCACATCGCCTTCAACCGCCTAGGTTCGAGTACCGCTCTGACCGATTCCAGTGTTGCCAAATTTTGATTGCTTGTGAAGGTCTGTGGTTTTCTTGAGGTACTCCCGCTTTCTCTACCATCACAAAACTGACCGCCTCGATATAAGTGAAAGAATCTTTATTATGACGTATAAAAACGCCATTATATAATTCCGAGGTTCGTTGTTCGCATTTTGTTTCGTATCTTTTTCAAATTAATTTTTTATTGATTATAATGTATTCTTGATTGCTATGGTTTTTTTCTAGCGCATTTTAGACAAATTCAAGAGCTTTCAACATGAATAATTAATAATTCGTTGTTTTTATATACAACATCTACAAACTTACCTTTTTTTTTTTTATAAAAGGTGTAGAATTTGTAAGTGATTTTTTAGCATGATTAGTAGTATATTAGTATTAGTAATATATTTGTAATACAGAGTAGTTTTTTTTAACTCTGTTATATCAAATTACTTTGACATTCTGTGAACATTGATACAGTTGCACTTTGTGTTTATTCTTAGTTGGAAATGTCAGCTTGAAAAGGAATCTGCGGAGTGGATCCGGAGTAAAAGTGTTCTACGCCCAAGTCAAGGTTTTTAACTCAGATCTGCTATGTTGGGGAAACCGATCGCCACGACGTTCGGAAAGCGAACTTATAAAGTAAGATCTGGTATGAGATCTGGAATAAATCTAGAAGGCGGAAGACGCTGTAAAATGTCAGCTGGCACTTGAGACCAATGAGACCGATGACGCCGACAAGACTCTTTATATATAAGGCCATTCATGTAGGACTTGTCTTTGGAATTCAATTTATTATCTTTAAAATAAAAACATAATGCGATATGAAAGAGCATGCTTAAGTTAGTATTATTATTAGCTAGTATTCAGTTTTTTCCGGGCACTCCGGTTTCCTCCAACATCTTAGAACTGACCGCCTCAGGATACGTGAATTCATCTTGACTAGGGCGTAAAACACCCATGTTACGCAACTCAACTCAACACAACTAACAATACCAATATTTTTATATCCGTTTAAGTTGACTTTATGGTTCCTTCATTTTTCAGAATTTGATGACTGTTAAAACATGATATTATATCTATCGAATAGGAGTGCATAGTACCTGCAAATGATATAAGGCAGTTAAGCATGTTAGAACTTTTGTAATCATTTGTTATTTTACAAATAGCAGAAAATTATACCGTGTAAATTCTGAAATATAAAACGTTATGGAAACAATTCAATCTTATTTTATTAGAGATTGATGACTTAAAAAAACATTAAAACATTATATCGGGAACTTCTCATATTTTCTTCATTAGGAATTTTAATATCTGTTTCCATGATAATTTTTGGATCAAATTTCGGTGTGCTCTCTCTCTCTCTCTCTCTCTCTCTCTCTCTCTCTCTCTCTCTCTCTCTCTCTCTCTCTCTCTCTCTCTCTCTCTCTCTCATTCTGTGTGTGTGTGTGTGTGTGTGTGTGTGTGTGTGTGTGTGTGTGTGTGTGTGTGTGCGTGTGTGACTTCGGCTAGCCAGATTGGAGACATCAGATTCTTTTTCTAGGGTGGAAGGAAACCGGAGTACCTAAATAAAACTATCAACTTTTTACAAGGTAACTGACATACTCTCCCACATTAGGATCTTTCTAAATAGGATTCGAACTGTAAGATTTTCTATGATCCAAAAGCGGACGCTTAGGACCACTTGGCCACCCAGAATACGTCCAGAATACGAATAAATGAAAACAAAGGATTCCTTTTTCATTTTCTAATGATAAAAAAAAAACAAATTTTCAATTTTTTTATAACATGTATTTTTATTTACAACAAATGAAATCAGACTTTTAACTAAACAATAAATGAAAACAATAAAATTGGTTTTTTTTTTCAAACAAAGTTTTTGACGAATTCTAAGAATCGCCCATCAATTCACAAGCTTTAAGAATTAGTTAGTAAATGCCAGTATTAAATTAATGCACGTTAAAAAACTTTTTACAAATTTTTCAAAAAACGTTTTACAAGTAAAATATAATAAAAAGACAAAATATAAGTGTGATATACCATTTTTGAATGCATTTAAAAATAAAAGTATACTACTGGTTTGGTTGAATATCTCAAGAACTTCGAAAATAATTAAAATTTGTGATTATATATGACTAAAAATTCTCCTTTGCAACTTCCAAAATTTTCTTCAAAAAATCTTTAAAAATTAATCGAGATACAAGTTTTTGAAAATGAAACCAAGCAAAGTTGAAAAAATGAAATAATCGTAGGTATTTAGTGTGAAAAGTTCAGGTAACATATGAAGATGACTGAAGCAGTGTATAATGTTTTCAATATCAAACGTATAAAACAGCGACGTAACCATGGAAACACTATTATTCCTACAACAGTTTACATATACTATAAAACACATATATAAAACATTATAAGACATATAAAAATATCACAAACATCACCATGGCAACAATGGTAACGACCACTTTTTGAAACTATAGTTTTAAAGTAGTACTAAGCATGTCCATTATAAATGCGTGTTCATCGACATCTTTTTATCATTTTAGAGATATGAAATGCCAAAGATGAAAGATTATTTTATTGATTTTTTAAGAAGTCAATTATACCAGTGATATTGTTTTAACACATTAATGCTTATAATTATCGGAGGCAATGTTTCAATTCCTTAAATTTGTTTAGATATTCAGAGAAAAATGTTTTATTTCTATATTTTTTTCTGAAAATTTTAAAAAAAAAACAGTATTTCCAATATATTTTGATTTTAGTAAACGATACTGTAAATGACAGGAAAACATCGGATATCGCTAATTTACAAAGGAAATTTCTGTTTTTAAAATCTTTAAAAAATAAAACTTCTAATTTTTAAATCTTTAAAATCTTAAGGAGGTTTTTAAAATTAGAAACAGTATTTTCAATTTAATTCGATATAAGTATACAATATAGTATACAACAGAAAAACATCACGTATCGAAAATTTTCATCGAAAACTTTTGTTATTTTACAATTTTTTTCAACAAATACTTTATGATGTCATTTGTCATATAGCGATCTATTTATATTTATATCCGATCAATAACGACCTTATTAGCACATGTTTCATACCAATATACCGATAATTCATGCTGTTTGAGACAAAAAAAGGTAAAATGTTTAAGATATTTGAAACTTGGCAAATCATTCCTCTAGTTCATGATTAAAGTTTATGTTGATATTACGGAAACATGGGGAGGTTATCAAGTGTTAAAGAAGTAATCTAGGTTTTACAAAGAACAAGCAATTGGTCATGTCGGGCATCTATCACGCATCTGTTAACACAAAGATGGGCCATAGTAAAACTATCAAACTTCTTATATATGTACATCACCATCATTATTCTTGATTTCGAACTTTACGAATGTTTAGCTTTGTTGTTTCTCCTTATGTGATGTATGTTGGCTCTTTTGCGTGACCCCACTCGGTGGTGTAATCCCCTTTCTGACTTTTTCTTTTGTAAACGGTTTACTCTTTTAAGCATCATTTGTCGTTTGCGTGCATTGTTTCTCATCGGCTTTTTGAACAATTCGTGATTCTTCTCACGTTTCATCAACCTACGGCGTTTTGACCTTCTATCTTTAAGATCCATCACTTTGTGATGTGGACCATGAAGTGATCGCTTAACCCTTTTCACTCTTTCAAGCTCTTGTTCCTGGTCTCGGAAGTCTTGCAAACGTTTGACACGTTTCAAATCATGTTCAAGTTGAAGCACTTCCGCAACTTCTGTGTCACGTTCCTCAATGTTGTGTTCCTGAAAATAGACAAAAATCCATTTTGATTTTTTAAAATTTCATTTGAAGTTAAAAGATGTTTCGCTAAGTTAGATATGTCACAAAAGTCATGTAAATGTCAGAAATGCTGGTAATATCTAATCTATCTTGTTTAGACATGTTAGGAGGGGCTTCTTATCTACACTAGGGCGAAATGCCACAAGATCAGTTTCAGATTTTAACAAAAGCTTATGACAAATTCAGACTGCAAATCAAGAAAAAAAAATTTAAAGCAATTAAAATGAAAGAATGTTGGATTTAGTGGCAAATCAAATTTAAATTGTCCAATTAGAAAATACCTCTTGGTTACCATGACAATCATTATGAATTACATTTTCTTAGATACTGTATTTTATCATAAGTAGCGCCACAGAGAAATATATTCCTTACTTTAGCATGAGTTTAGTTTTATTCATTACGTTTGGAAAAATCCCGAAAAAACATTAGCGATATTATACAAAAACATACATTTTTTGATGAATATTACTTTTGACAGTTAGCAACCTATTAACGAAATTTTGATGTTTTTTCATACTCAAATATATTGCTATATTGCCTTTTCTATGATAATTTTGCTTTTTATGTCATATGTTTGACTTGCTGTGTTATTAAAAGTCCGACATTTTACGTCAAGTCAACCTTTTAAAAGAAAAAGATGACTTAGGAAAAAGGCAAAAAAGCAATACCAATTTCCAACTCGTTGAAAATTACATCTTATTGTATTTCAAATTTATCCCTCAGTTGTTCTTATTGACAGCCAACCCTATATTATATCGATATATATATATATATATATATATATATATATATATATATATATATATATATATATATATATATACAGTCAAACCTGTCTATAAAAGCCACCCATGGGAATCAGTAAAAGTGGCCTTTATGGGCAGGTGGCCTTTATTTAGAAGTTCAATTAATATGAATAAAGAACAACTGGGATAAAATTCTATTGGCCTTCATTAGCAGGTGGCCCTTATAGAGAGGTGGCCACTAAGGCAGTTTGACTGTATATATATATATATATATATATACTATTTTTCTTGTTTGTATTACACACGATTTCTGAAATTAATTATACCCCTTTCACTATCTTTAATTTGCCACTGAAAAAACTTACTTCCGTTATATTGCTTTTACCTAGGTAGAAACCCAACTCGTTTTGTAGTTTACTTGCCAAGGGCGGATGGTTTTCCTTATACTTTAGTCTCCTTAACATTAAGACTTGAGAAATTGGTCTCAAAATTAGTTAAGAAATCTTGAACGGGCGTAAAAACATCCAATTAACCCTTTGCTTTGATGTTGCCAAAACATGATATATTTTTTCATGGAGGGCCTTGGACACCGAAATGTCTGAATCTCACAGCTATTCTCGCCACCTTACTTAGAATCTCGCTCATGCAGATGATTGTCATGTGCAGAATTTTAAATATTTCTTTTTGTAAAAACTCAAAATTCTGCACATGACATGATACTGGTGTCAAAAAAAATAATTGGCGAGGGTCGGTGGTTTTTTTTGTGTTGGTAATCTGGTTCCCTCATCATCCTCAAACTCTTCGCTTAGTTATACCAAAAAATATCTTTACTAAGGTATAAATCACTATTATTCATAACTAGTTCCCTTATCAACAATGTTTCCTTTTTTAAAATCAGGATTTATATTTTAGGTTGATTGACGAGTGGTATGTTTACGATTATACAACAGTACCACAAATAAACATCAGGATACATTTATCCATCATATAGGTCGTCTGGCAACGCCCTTGGTTTTATACTATAAATAACTAATTCCATATTTTTGTTGACTTGGTTATTTAAGAATGTATTTTTTATTTTAACAATCTTCAAAACTAGAAATCTGTGGTTTAAAAGGGTATCTATAGCTATCATATGTAAAAATATAATATATTAAAAAATTGTGTACTAAAAACTAAACCTTTATTAGCTGAAATAACAACCAGCTGAAATATAGAAATTTTTATCTAAAACACAACTTAAACAACTAACTATCTGTGGAGATATAGAAAATTGTCACTAATACACAACTAAAACTATCAACTGTGAAAATAGATGAATACACAACCTAAACAACTATTTGTGGAGATATAGAAAATTGTCGCTAAAACACAATTTAAATTATCACCTGTGGAAATAAAGAAATGTGTAGCTGAATACACAACCTAAATAACTATTTGTGGAGATATAGAAAATTGTCGCTCAAACACAATTTAAATTATCACCTGTGGAAATAAAGAAATGTGTAGCTGAATACAAAACCTAAACAACTATTTGTGGAGATATAGAAAATTGTCGCTTAAAACACAACTTAAAACTATCACCTTTGGAAATACAGAAATGTGTGGCTGAATACACAACCTAAACAACTATTTGTGGAGATATAGAAAATTGTCGCTTAAAACGCAACTAAAACTCTCACCTTGGAAATACAGAAATGTGTGGCTGAATACGCAACCTAAACAACTATTTGTGGAGATATAGAAAATTGTCGCTTAAAACACAACTAAAACTATCGCCTGTGTAAATACAGAAATGTGTGGCTGAATGCAATACCTAAACAACTATTTGTGGAGATACAGAAAGTTGCCGCTTAAAACACAACTAAAACTATCACCTGTGGAAATACAGAAATGTGTGGCTGAATACAAAACTTAAACAACTATTTGTGGAGATACAGAAAATTGTCGCTTAAAACACAACTAAAACTATTACCTGTGGAAATACAGAAATGTGTGGCTGAAACACAATCTTAAGCTATCATCAGTAAAAATATAAAATTTTGCAGCTGAAAACATAACTAAACTAGTATCAAATACGAATGCGCAATAACCTTATAAAACAAGAAAAACAAGACATGCATCGTAAAAAAACTATATTTATAAAGACGGACTGAAATAAATTGGTTCACTTTGAAGCAACACACTGACGTTATATAGACAATTATCCTTGAATTGTTTTCCAATTTAATCCCTTATTGTCTGTTATTAACAACTGACGCAGATCCTTATCGACTTTTACAGACATCTGATGCTTTCTTTACGTATTTATAAAAATAATTCGTTTTGTAATGAATTATATATTTTATATACCACACTTATCTCTACTGATAGATCTGATCTATGCATAAAGATAATTTATTTTACTGGATTTTTTTAACAGCTTCGGTGGCTCAGTGGTTCAGCGTCTGCTTCGGGAGCGGTAGTTATTGGTTAGAATCACAGCCGGGTCATACATATCTACTTAAAATTTGAGATAGTGCTTTCTCGCCTACGTTCGACATTAGGAGAAGTGGTATGCTTGTCTGTCGCATACTCAGTCGGTTACCTGGAATATTACCTAAAAGTCGCCCTAACTGCACTAGTACACTCGCACATATCACGCATATACGAATTTGTTCAAGATTCAAATACTTGCTGTCGTCGCGAACAGCCGAAAACTTATGAGACTTTACCATAGATTCAAACAAACAGTTGACCATCGCAAGCTGACGTTTCTTGTTTACAGGTTTGGTTGTACTGAACGCCTAAATAAGAAAATTAGGTCATACTTTACTTGACTGTAACAGTGGAGTGGAGTGGAGTAATGACGTTATACGCCGCAGTCAAGATACTCTATTTTATATCGAGACGTTCAGTTTAGGCGCTTGAAAGAATTCCGGAATGCTCTAGGAAAACAACGACATTTAGCAAATGAACTGACACACTTTCTAACGAGAGAATCTAACCGGGTTGCATTCAGATCTAAGGGCGGAGACACACTTTTGACTGGTTGATACATTTTGTCCCCATTGTAAACATAGGTAATAAAAACCACCACCTGAAAAACACACACACACATACACACACACACACACACACACACACACACCTTTTAATTATATCCCCCTCGATTCAAAATAATTAATATGCTAATAGAATGGACCCATTTTATAAATTTCTAATTGAACGCATACTAATTGAAGGTCTTTCCGGAAAATTCCAAGTACCTTTAAGACTAATTGCCTGGTAGATTTTAATCAATGCTCATTATTAAACAACAAGCATGAGATTTTAGGAACATCAAACCGTTCCTTAGCAACAGCTTGTTATTAAAATGTGATTGTGTAGGGGTATTGAGATTGTTTGACTACGTTATGTATTTTATCTGATTAGGATGAATTATTACATGTGTATTTTATTTAAGGTCTTGATTTTGAATTTGAAATTTAATAAAATTTATTATGTAAAATGTTTGCATTGTTAAGTTGTACTAAACCAAAGACATATTTTTCTTAGATATAAAAATATTTCAAAGATGTTTCCCTCATGCACTTTTTACACTTAAATCACCTGAACATTTGCAATCGTTGCATTCAATTTCAAATCAAATCAAACAATTTTTACAATCTTTGACATCACTTACAATTTGGGTTAGAGACGTTCTAAAAACATTGACCAATTTTGACATCACTTACAATTTGCATTAGAGAATTAAATGAGATACGTTTTTAGAATATTGACAATTTTTTTACACCACTTACAATTTGGTTGTGAGCAATTAATGAGATATGTTTTTAGAATATTGCATGAACAAGTGATCAAATACTGATGTTCATTGATTCTTTGGTGTTTTTTTATTATGTTGTAGCATTTTATTATATGGTTATCGAACTGATATTGTGAAATACTGTCCCGAGTTGACTCGACATTTGCACTAGTTTGCGAGTGCAAATCTCGAGTCAACGAGGGACAATATTTTACAATATCAGTTAAATAATCCTTTTATTATATAGCAAAATATATTTCATTTGCTTTCAACTTGTATTTCAACTAAAATAACATTTTTTGTCTCAAAGTACACAAATATTGCACTAGTTTTTTATATTGATATAAGAATTAGTGCAATATCATTTTTTGAATAAAATGTCCTCTTCAGCCATGATTCAGATTACAATGTCACGTGACAAAATAAGTTTTTTAAGAAACGATGTTTGCGTGCAAATATCGATACATTGTATATATTGCCCGCTTACAGTTCGGAATTTATCGTTTTATTTCTAAAACACATATTGCTATATAATTTAATTATACTTTTTAAGTATGATATTGCTATCGCGTTGTTTTTGTTACGGCATTCTACATGTATCGTGTAATATCGTTATATTATTTTATAACATTTGGTAATTGGTTTTTCAAGTAGAGAATTTATGTCTTTTAAATTGCAAGTTATAACAATTCTAATGAGGTTATATACAAATCGTTATTATATTGAATTTGCAATTTGAAATTAATTTAAATCAAAATCCATGGGGATAATTTTGTAAAATACATTAAAATAGTGGTCTATCTATTGTTTAAAACAAAATACGCAATGTTTTTTTTTAATGACGGTTTTGTTGTGTCTGAATTGTGACCGAATTCAATATAAATAGTTCCATTATTCTCGCATATTGATCCCCGGTGAGTTATCTTACAAACAGTAACATGTAGATAAAGGACTACTGTATAACCATTGTAACAAATTGCTTTAGGAATTCATTGATTTTATGCTTGAATATTGCATGGTATTCTTCAAATTAAAAAGTTCTTATCGTAAGCCAATAAATGTCAAAACAAGTCAGCTTACAGACTCGTAGTTTTTAGACACATTTCAGATACACAGTCACAAAAAAGCTTTTTAAATTCACAAGCGGCTTTAAAGCCAAAACAAAATAACATTTACTTTGGAAAAAAAACTACTGCAATCTAGAATACATGATAAAAATTAAATGTTTATTAAACAAGAAACCAAGTGTAGAACACAATATTATATAACAGTATTATATAACAAAATATCATATAACAGTATTATATATTTATAATTTTACAAAATCAACAAAGGTAAAGAAGATTAAACATATTTAGCGAATAAAAATTGAGTTTATTTCATATACGAAAATGCAAATATCATAAATATATAGAACGTAGAACACAATATTGTATAACAGTATTATATAACATAATATTATATAACAGTATTATAAATTTTTTATGTTTTACAAAACCAACGAAGGTTAAGAAGATTAACCATAAAAATTGAGTATTCTTCATTTACGAAAATGCAAATATTATAAAACAGGAAGCGACATAAAAGATACAATATATCAAAAGGAACACGGCAAGGAAAAGGAAATAGAAACTAAACAAACCATTACACAAACGAATGGCAATATTATAAAATGAAATGCAACGTGTTAGCCACCTACAGCATAAGCATTTCTTACCATAAAACTGGTAATTAACAAAGCTTCTTAATATTTGCTTATTTGACCGGTTTCATTCTAACTACGAACATCAAAATCGCATTTTCAAACACATCTCAAGCTATAGTAGTTCATACAACAATTTTTTCGAAGTGCATGGTGTTTCTTAAAATCTTTGATTAAATAATTATGAGCAAATAGTTTTTTTTCTTCTGGAATTGTCAACCGCGAAGGTAATAAACGCAGAATTTTGAGATATGACATGAAAACTCAAATATTATATGTGTTATACATCTACTATCCCTGAGCGGACACCACTACTGGTGCAGTAAACTCTTCGAGGCCATCAATACTGAACTCATTTGGCTGTACTTTGTGCTGTCAGAAAATACTAGTATATCAATTTGCAAAACTTTCAGCCGTCTTAAGTTTTAATTTTTTTTTAGAACTAATGTTTGTTCCCTCATGCAAAGCATTCCTCAGCTGAATTTGGATACATATAATTTTTAGCTCACCTGACAAAAGGTCATGTGAGCTTATGGCATAGCACAGCGTGTGTATGTGCGTGCATGCGTCGTTAACACAAATTTTCGACTTCTCCTCCGAAAGTACTGGACAGATTTCAATGAGACTTAGCCAGAAGCATGTCTTGGTCGGTGCAATTCAGATTTGTTCGTGGCGTTGTCATGGCTACCAAAACTAGGTCATGGGGGTTTAAAAAATCTTTTAAAATCTTCTTCTCCGAAACCAATGATGGGAGAAAAATCTGATGTGATATTTGGTTTCTCTAGGGTCTTGAGCCTATAGTTTGTTCATTTCGTGAAATTCGGTCGAAAAATGGATTACGCGTTTTTGCGTTTAATTTGAAAAATTTCATAAAATGGCTTCAAATTGTTATAACTTGACTATTTGAACAGATATTGACATGGGTTTTTCAGTTTTCACCTTTTCTTGAAATATCCTTTAAAATAAGGTCAAGGTCATGACCTTGATTGTTATTTTTTTCAGTTTTAGGCTATTTTTTCAAAATTTTCAAGATATATAACATCACAACATTGTTAAAATGTTCAGCATGACAAAATTTAAAAAGAAATAAAGTTTCGTAACTATATGATAATCCATGAAGGAGTTGCTGCCCATGAAATTTTTTTTTTTTTTTTTTTTTTTTTTTTTTTTTTTTTTTTTTTTTTTTTTTTTTTTTTTTTTGCTTATAAAAACTAAAATTGTGCATTAGCTTGAAAACTATTAACTTTTTGTATAGGTATGTATACTAGAATATTGTAGGTATTAACATGACGATCACTTTGATATATGGCTCAAGGTCATATGTTCAAAGGTTAAAGTCATAGTTGCATAAAAGACTGAAATTGTTAATTATCTCGGAAACTATTAACTTTTTGTATAGGCATGTATATTAGAATATTGTGGGAATTGATATGGGGATCATTCTGATATAAGATTCAAGATCTTACATTTAAAGGTCAAGGTCATAGATGCATAAGAAGACTCAAATTGTTAATTATCTTGAAAACTATTAATTTTTTGTTTAGGCATGTATATTAAAATATTGTATATATTTTTGCAAATGATTTTGGCCATATCCTCAGGTGAGCGTTAAGGCCCATCGGTCTCTTGTTTAACTTTAGATTAATTAATTTTCAACCTTTTGGTTTATGTTTTTATCTGTCAAACTTTTCGGCCCCTTGTGTCACTGATGAGGAATGATTTTCCGAAATGTGCACATCTGGCACATCAAATTTAACGGCTATTTGTGTTCTATTTAAACTTCTTACATAATTGGTTTACGTATAGAACATGGTCCGTATGTCCAACGCCTATCTTGTTTACCTGGTTAGTAAGTTAAGTTCTTTTCTTTCATTAAAGATAAATATTTCTTAAATCCAAAGCTAAGAACGTACAATCAAAATTTTCGAAGTGTAGTAAAGTGTCATATCTATATGTCTATATTTAATTTTGATGACATTTTTATTTTCACTAAACCATTTAATTAAGCTGTACAGACCTTTGATTAAACAATCCATCAAAAACTAAAACAAGGCAATTCGAAAGTGAATATAGCAGAAACAGCGCACAACGTGATTAACATTTAAAGCATCATCAAGAACGACAAACATAAAAAACTGAAAAAAAGTTTTTTAAAAAAAAAAGTTTAAAAAAAAGGAAAAAAAACATCTCGCTACTATAATACAATCTTCAAGGAAATCAAAATTTTAACAAACATAAAGGAGACAAATTAATTATTAAATGGAAACTTGACCTAACTAGCCTTAAAACAAATGTTCCATTAACGATTTTTTAATTGTTGTTGTTGTTTCGATTAGCATGTTACTTGTCTAAACTCTATACAGAATTTTTTGTTAGTAAGCAGTATTTTATTTTCAAATTGTTTGTCTATTTTAAATATGATGGAATTTTGTTTAGAACAGTTATGTAAAACTTATGGATCATTAAAAAGTAGACTTAAATTTATAATACGTATAACGTATATATATATATATATATATATATATATATATATATATATATATATATATATATATATATTATATTATATTTGTTTTATAAATACACAACGTTATTAACATTTGAAAAACTAATAGGAGAAACACAAATGGAAAAACTGAAGATATTTCACAAGAAAATTGAAATGTTAATACTATAAGACAACGTGAAATAAAATAACAATGTTTAACAAAAAATGCCAAAAAGGAAAATAATAAAGACAAAAATTGAAAATTATCTCCGTCAAAAAGGGGATGTTTGTATTCTAGAGTAAGCCAATGTTCTTGGGAATTCAAAATAGTTCATGAAGTAAATGTCAAATCATTTCCTTGTAAAATTTTTATCAAACATTCTATGAGCAAAAAATCGAGACTCTTAATGCTACTTCCTGTATCAAATTATAAATTAATTTATCAGAGAAAAAAAATTGTATTAAAAATATTTGTGTTATAGAAAAGATACCAGATACCAAGCATTCATAACTACGTGAAATTAAAAGTCGACAAAAATAAAACTGATAAATTACGATGATCATCATATAAAAACTGAATAAATGAACATCTCTCACAAAATAAAAGATAATTATATTTGAAATATATTGTAAGGTAAGACTTGCGCTTAACACAAAAGAATTGCATATTTTATATATTCAATAAAATGCTTTTTTCTCAACTAAATCACACATATAAGATTTAAGATTGATTTATCTTTCCAAAAAATAACAATCTAGTGTTGGCTGTGTCATAGACGTTTCTGGTAATTATTTGCTTACACAATTTTTCAAATAAATTCTCTTCATCCTGATAAAATCAACATAACTTGCATAATTAGATAATTTATAGGATTTTCCACAATTTGACTGAAAAAAAACTCTTGGCGCATGTTGCAAAGTGAAAAGACCACGAGGGAAGGAGGATGTAATATATTACAAATACCTGCTGAATTTTGATGTGCCATATGTGCACATTTCGGAAAATCATTCCTCATCAGTGACACTAGGGCCGAAAAGTTTATAGATAAAAACATAGCCAAAAATTTGGAAAATAATAAATCCAAAGTTCCAAAATTATATGAATACAAATCCAGCTAAGGAATGATTTGCATGAGGGAACAGACCTTAGTTTTAAATAAATTTCAAAAATTAGGACGGCTGAAAATTTGGCTTAATGGTATATTTTCTGACAGCACAAAGTACTGCCTACTGAGTTATGGATACATTCTATAATTATTTCTTCAACTTGAAACATCTATAGCATATATAAGAGGACGGTAGTAAAGCTTTTAAGTATCTAACAAGGCATTTCTATTGTCACGCTTTCTGCAGAAGTAAAATTCCTCATATCATCTCATTTTTTTATATCCTTCCAAAAATTGTATAGTAAATATTATTACTATTTCTTAAAAGTAAGTAATCGCAACTCCTACAGAAATTATTTTAAACCACCAAAAGAATTGCCGGTTTCTTGTGGGCTTTGGTTTTTTATTTCGTGTTTCCTGTTTCGTTTTGCTTTTGGTTTTTGGTGTTTTCTTGGATGCTCTGTCTGTTGCAAAGTACGTAATATTCATGCTCAGCTTCTCAATGCTTTACTCTATTTATTCCATATAACTTAGTTGAGGCTCTTTGCCTAGCTCTGAAATCCTTGTTCATTAATCTAGCTCCGTATTTTTCGAGGTAAAATAAAAGAGGTACGGTTGTTGGCCGCTGTTCGGAGCTTGGCTCTTTGTATCAAAAACAAAAGATTTAGATTTACATGTGAATACTAATGCTGATTGATTGCCAATGTAAAATTCAATTTATATGACAATTTGGTCCGTAAGATGTGATTATATAAACATTTCGATTAACTGAATTGAGCCTAAACCGCAAAAGGTCCTCAGGAGAGACATCAAGTGTCAGTAAAAGCACTTACTTATATTAAACAATATTGCAACATCGTATAATTTAAGAATGAATATCGATTCGTTATGTAATTCAACAAGTTTGCGGCCTTAGTCATATTTCTCAAAAAGAAGAACCCCCCTTACGACTTACTGAATTTTGACCAATTGAAAAGCAGATTCCATGCAAATGTAATAAAATTTTATTCTTCGAAGTACGATTATGTTAATCGGTTGGTTGCATTTTGCTTTATGTCGCAACTATTTAGCCTTTTCGAAATACTGTAAAATCATGTTCATATTCATAAAAAAAAAATCGATGTTTTGCAATTCTAAAAAAATTCTGCTGAGAGAATATTTCAATTTCGAGGTTTTGAACTTTTAAAAATATAAATCCCATTAGAGGATTCGGTTTATAAAAAATCAATGACATCAGATTACGTGATTTTCAATGATCCATGAAAATGTCGAAGTTTAAATTCCCTAAAGATCAGTGATTTTACAGTATTATTTAGTCCGAATTTACTCTGACAAAAACACATATTACGCCTGCTGGATGTGATTAGGGTCAGAACAATTTCTGTATGAAAAACCCGAGATTTTAAATTTTAGAAATATGTTATTAGTTATTTGATTAATGTTTTATACATACACAATATAAGGTGAAACGTTTAAATTGAAGCCTGTTTAAAAACCATTAATAAATTATAGACGATGACACCTTAAGTCAAAAAGCAGTGTGTTATATGGTTAGTTGAGGACAGAATGAAGTTCAAAAAAAGTTAAACCAAGCACTTGACACTTTTGTCGAAAATCACACCAGTGTTAAGATGTTAATGTGTTACACACACACACACACACACACACACACACACACACACACACACACATATATATATAACTAAATGTATAATACCATTTGTTTCGAAGGGTGCTTAAGTTAGTGTCAATGTATCGGAACTATCTTTACTTAAATATAATCATACAAACGCTGAAAGTTAAAAAAAGATAATCGACATTGATGCCAAACTTAACAATAAAAATCCGGTGGTCTAAATAAACGAATAAACGACGCGAAATAAGTTGGGTGTTTTTAATTTTTTTTTTTTTTTTTTTTTTTTTTTTTTTTTTTTTTTTTTTTTTGAAACAATATGTCGAGAAGCAGTACTTGTCAGATAGACAACCCTTAGTTTCCAGAAATAAAAACTGAAACCAGCGATATACAATACTGATGCTATATATTTGATCTTATTATATGTCGTTGGTTAAATGAACTACTTGTGGGTTAATATGCGAGAAAAATTTTAAAAAATATTCCGTTAGACTCGTACGATAAGAATTTACATTGTAGTTATGAATATATTTTGTAGGCAACTAAAAGGGTCATTTTGTCTCAAAAAGGCAGGGAGTGGACATAAAAATGCAGAATGCAGAATATTTTCTCACATCATGTTGCATGTGCATTTATTGGCTCGACTAACGTTGAATTATAATTTCAAATTAAATCGTAAAAAATTATGACATTTAGTGTCAGTATTTTGTAATTTCAAAAATTGTTCATTTGGGAATATTTTAATTGAACCAATTGTCATATATCAGTGCAATAAGAATTGTGATGTAGAATTATCCTCGGTCGTTAAATTACAAGTTAATAACAGGCAATTGTTATACTTATTGTCGCTAGATATTTCATGTGTAATCTTTGACCTTTTACAAAGTGTTTAAAATATAAAATGAATACAGATCTAGTACACGTATTGTACAGAATTCACTTGTACAATGTTAAACCTTACCTGAGAGAGAGAGATAGAGAGAGAGAGAGAGAGAGAGAGAGAGAGAGAGAGAGAGAGAGAGACGGAGAGAGAGGGGCGTGGTTACCTTTACATTTTACTTTATAAAATTACACGTTACATTTTAAAAAAAACAAAAAAAACATAAATTTATGAAAAACGTGAAACGTTGTAGTTCTGAAATATGTTTTTTACAAATGTGAACTAAAAGTAATCCTTAAAAAATTAAAAAGCAAAAACAAGATTTTTAATTATCTGTAAATTGAAAGTATGCAATTAAATTAAAATTTACTTGTTCAGCTGTATAAACATTTTATAATTCATATTCATGTTTGTCAAAGTTGTTCAAATTTTTTTTAGTTAATAGATTAATTGGTTTCTTAATTAAAATATTTTAAAACATTAAATAAAAGGTGTTCATCTTCGAAGACTTTACTTTTAAAAACACTTTAAAAATTGAAGTTATTACATGAATTTTTTTTAATATTCTAATAAAGATGCTTGTATAAAATATTGCATTTTAGTTCATATCAAAATATCATTAAAGATATGGTAAAAGTCCAAAAATGTATGTCTAAGGGAATGGAAAGCATTAACACTTTTCAAGATCATGGGAACATATTTTAACAATATTAAATTGTATCCTCTCTCTCTCTCTCTCTCTCTCTCTCTCTCTCTCTCTCTCTCTCTCTCATTAAATATTCAACATAAGCCTTTTACAAAGATAATGAAATATGTATTTATGATTAGTACTTTTTGCATTGTATTGCATCTATGTATATGAATTTTTACAATATATTTGTAAACATAAAGGATATCATATAACTTGCAAATCTATATATGTTATGTTAAACTCTAAATAAATAAATAAAAATAAAACAAACTTAAAAATGTCACCTTTCTTTTTATTGACTGCAATCAATTTTGAGGTATTCTGACAAATATTGTGACTATGCCGTTGTTATATTTCGATAGTTTGGTATTGTTTTAGGAAAAATATGAAACTTACAATGGGTGGCTATGTAGGTTTTTCCCCATACAGATTGCATGTTGGGTGAGATCTGTCACGTGAGTCATCATACGACAATGTTGCTCTGCTTTCTTTTAAATGCACATTTTATAAATGCATATGCAATTACTTTAATGGTACCTTTAGCTTATGACATCTCGATATAAGTTTCATTTGGACGAAAAACATAAAATTCTCTATTATGATTCAAAAATCAGAATTTGTCACTTAAAATTATTTTTTTAAATAAAAATAGCATACAAACCTCTTTCTTGGCTATCACCAAACTGCACAAAACACAGAAAATCACAGATACGGTGAAAATCCAAAACACAGGCACTCTCATTTTTGGTTTTGTGAATTTCCGCAACAGCAGAAAGCAACAAGCTTAGAAATGGCGAGCTTCTGTTTTAAGCATGTGTAAATGTGATGGACGGTGACGTATCGATCGTTGCTGGGCAACCTTAAAAGTGTTGTCCTTATATCTTCTGCTGCGGATAATGAATCACACTATATAACGTTATTCCCTGTTGAGTATCTCTCTAAGCTGTGTTAACGATAGATCGTTTGATTTCACATACAAACTTGCTTTTAAATCATATTCGGGAATATTCAATTATCCCTTATTTGGTATAATATATAGTGACTATCGATTATAACTGGTTTTGTCATAACACTTTTAAATAATCTTCCTATTTGCTTTTCTTTTATTCCGGATATCAATTCGAGTGTTGATGATTGTGGTTTGAAAATGAATCGATTTATTTTAATCTTAACTTGTTAGGTCTTTATTTTTATTTAATCAAAATAAAAATTGATTAAAAACGTTTCATGCGAAATAAAATCAATCTCCGATCGATTATATGTGTGTGTTGATTATATAAATACATCTACCTGGAAGTGTAAGCAAGGACACCAGTTCCGAACACAAGCTTGGTCATCAAGTGCAACCATTTATTATGGGTAATGCAAGTGCAGCAAAAATACATTTTCGCTCAATCACTTCTACGAAAATCACTCCATAATCTTATAGAGGTATCAATATGGTTCCTTTTACCACTTTAAACATTTTTTTTTTTTTTTTTTTTTTTTTTTTTTTTTTTTTTTTTTTTTTTTTTTTTTTGGAAAAAAATAACCGGCTTGTAATATTTGTTTAATTTGATGTAAACGATTATTTAGATATTTAAGAAATGAATAAACGCAGCCCCCCCCCCCAAAAAAAAAAAAAAATATAAATAAAAATAAATAAATAAATAAATCGTTGTCTGCAATGTTGTAGAAATGACTTCAGTTTAAAAAATCATCGATTGACTTTTTCCTTACTGTAAATAATTTCATGTACATATGTTCTGTCCTGTTTTTCAAAACTTGTAAGATATATTTGATGACAGATGCATTATTTTGATAATTGAAGTGTGAAAGCAAATATTTGCATTTGGGTAATAATGATGGAAATTTAAGAATTTTTATTTATTTATTTATTTATTTATTTATTTATTTATTTATTTATATTTTATTATTATTTATTTATTTTATTTCATTTCATTCTATTTTATTTTATTCTATTTCAATTATTTTATTTTTTATCACGGACAACAGTCGATTATGGCTTCAGGGAAAGAAATTCAGTCACATCTCCTTTCTTGAGTTTCTCTGCCCAGTGTTAATAATACTGTCTCTGATAACACGGTGGCCAATCACATGACTTATGTGGATCACGCTTACACAAACAGAAGCTCGCTTCAAAGGTAAGTTGACGCTAGTTCAATATGACAGCGCGTGAATTTGAAAATAAGATATAGCCTAAAGAAGATATACATGTCAATTAAGTTTTGTTGCCAAAGGACAAAATTTAAACCCTCGTAGTTTCTGCAAACACTTCGACAAGCGGGTAACATTTTCGTGTTGATCACGCTTACACTCTTATGCAATTGCAGATGAAAGAATGAGTCTCAAAAAGGCGAGCGATCCGCCTATAGGAAAAATGCCAAGAAACAAGGTTACACCTTGGGAGACCTCTATATCCCAACATCGACTCGAGGCCAAATGCAAATTAATTTTAGCCTAACGTGCCTATATAAAACTTAACGTAATAAAGACATCTCAATATTGTTACTGAAAAAAAAACTTAATATGAAAAATATGTCATTGGTCGTTTCCTCACTATTATTACCCGTGATTTGAAGAGTAAAATTCACATTATATGATTTCCGACTCAGAACTAATATAGTGCCTACATGTTCTGTGTTTTACATGCATTATAATGTAGCTTTGTATACCTTAAACTTGTATAGGAAACGCATGCGTATTGACCAGGGGCCTGATGCTGTTAGATATATACGACATGTATTAAAACTAGTTCCAATGATGTATTCAGATCAGCAGTGCGTAATTTTATTGGGTTATTTGTTGATGAAGCATAAACGCTGCGTTTAAATAAGAAAAAATATTGTAAAATGAAAAAAAATTACTATAAAATATATTAAAACAAATAAAAAACGGACAACATATACATGTAAGATTCGAACCCAGGACTTTGAGGTTATCAATTCCTACGTCCTACCACAGAGCCAGCGTAGATGGTATTGGAAACGTATGCTAGCTAATATCAAGTATGTATATTGTTTGGGGCGATTAAGGGGTAATGTGTTTTATCTGTATCCCTAAATTTCAATGCCAGCGCATCCCTCTCCATCAACCAAAATTTGCAAAACAGAAGATAAAATATAGAAGTTTTGATAGTCAAAATATCTTTGATGGAGAGGAATGCGCTCTATGTGTATTAATTAAAAAACACGGTTATTTCCATCAAAATTTTCTTATTTGTATGGAAGTATGCGGAATGCAGTATTCTGTAATGAATGTTTAAGCGCATAATATAATGTTTTATCAAACTTTTAATATTCAAACCCGTTTCGTTTTGATACTTTCTTTTGTATGTTTCAAGGTGTAAATATTATTTTAACAAATTTAAAGTTTTGAATTCTATAGGCGGATGCCTCGGCTTTTTGAGAATCATCCTTTAAAGAAACGACAAAATTAGCGCAATTTACGCGCAATTTTGTAGCATCCATTAGATTTTGTACAAAAAAGATAACCTTTCAGTCAATATACATGTCAATTAATATTGTATTTTGCCAGTGTTTGTCAGATTATGAAAAATGATCACGCTTACACAAAATTAATGAGTTGATCACGCTTACACAAAATTAAAGTTGCAACCCTACTCTCTTTTTTTCGAAGATTTAGCTTTTGTCAGTGTCATTATCCTCAGTTCATATTGACTTTGCATATTTGACCTATTTATAAATCAGTGTCTTTATCTTTAGTTTATAACGCCTAGGCTCATAATGAGAATATCTTTTTCTCTTGCCGTTTGCCTGCACTGGTTGGCTCGGTGTCAGTATAATGTGCCCGGATGATATATAGCGTGAATCTGCCATACCGTGTATCAGTATACCAGCACTGCATCAGTCGGCATTGGTCAAACAGAAGACAGACGCATTCACGCACCAAGCACGTCCTGATATCGTGATTGACCCAAAAATTGAGAACGAGAAATTAAAAAATGACAAACAAACAAACAAATATTAATGCCAATTTCACCTACTTGATGAACAATTCCAATTAAACTATTGAAAAATCAATGATATCTGTTTCTCAAGGTAAAATTATGAATATATTTGTCAATATTCTAAAAACATATCTCATTTATTGGTCTAATCCAAATTGTAAGTGGTGTCAAAAATTGTCCAATGTTCTAAAAACGTATCTCATTTATTGCTCTAATCCAAATTGTAAGTGGTGTCAAAGATTGCCAATAGTTACAAAAAACGTATCTCATTTATTGCTCTAATCCAAATTGTAAGTGATGTACAAAGATTGTCAATATACAAAAATGTATTTCATTTATTGCTCTAATCCAAATTGTAAGTGATGTCAAAGATTGCCAATATTTTTTAAACGTATCTCATTAATTGCTCTATCCAAATTGTAAGTGATGTCAAAGATTGTCAATATACAAAAATGTATTTCATTTATTGCTCTAATCCAAATTGTAAGTGATGTCAAAGATTGTCCAATATTTTTTAAACGTATCTCATTACTTGCTCTAATCCAAATTATGAGTGATGTCAAAGATTGTCAATATTCTAAAAACATATCTCATTTAATTTCTCTAATCCAAATTGTAAGTGATGTTAAAGATCGTAAAAATTGTTTTGATTTGATTGTAAAATAGAATGCAATAATGTCGAATGTTTAGGTGATTTAGGTGTAAAAAGTGCATGAGGGAAACATATGTTTGTGTTTTATTTATTTATTTATTTATTTATTTATTTATTTATTTATTTATTTATTTATTTATTTTATGCAAACATACAACCCTTCTTTTTTAATTTCAATGAATTACACGAAAGGTAAATCATATAAATTAATTAAGCATAAGCAACTAAGAACAAACTACAACAACGCAAAAGTAATTAAACGTTTAACCGATGATATGGTGAAAATCTTAACTAGGAGGAGGCGTAAAATTTGAAATACATAAAACTATACATGTGTATAAATTGTAGGAGTGTAGTTACCGAAAAAAAAAATCAGTTTTCGAATAAATTTCACAGGTTTCAAAACGTTGTTGAAAACGCACAGAGTGACCGAAGGCAAATGTAAAACAAAACAAAACAAAACAAAATACAAAAACCAAAAGCAAAAACAAAAAAGACAGAAAGAAAGAAATTTTGTGACACTAGCATCAGTTGCGCCTTTTAAAACAAAAGAGAAATAAAAAAAACAAAACAAAACAAAACAAAAAAGAAAACATTTATCCTTATAGTGAATGACCGAGTTAAGTGTCACCTTGGGCTTCAATTTTATCAAAACCATTTGCTCAATTTTGTTTTACTAACACTGTACTGAAGAACTTGACTACTGCACTTAGTAGCATGGTAGAAAAAGAAAAACCAAAAAGTACAAGAATCAATACTTGTTCAAAGGAGATAACAAAAAACAGTTCACCTAATTATTTAGACAAGGTTTCTATTAGACGATGGTTTAATATAATGTCTATGTATAAACGGACTTTGATTTTCAACTGTTTGCCAAATCAAACTGGACCTGGCTTTTGTTTCACAATCGTTCCTAAACTTAGATTTTCTTTAACTTCAATTTTGTAAATTTCAGCAATCTCTTTTAAACTATTAAAAAGCATTTTTCGTAAAACTAAATACGGATGTTATAAGCTTGATGTGATCTTCAAAATAACACCAAATAATCCTGTATAGATGAAAATATGAATAAAATTGTTATGATTTCAAATTTGACAGATTTAAGTCAAGGAAAATCTTTGATAAGAAAAGAATATATGAAACTGGGGTCTGCACTAAGTGACATGGTGAAACAAAAGAAAAAGCAAGCGTCAAAGACTAAAAAAAGATCATTCAACACTCCTTTTTAAACACCAACTAATAAAGAGAATTGCTAACCTAAATACATGTATTTTGATAAGAACTTTTGACAATGTCCCTTTTTTTGCCCCTTTCCAAAAAAAACTTTTTTGAAACGGCACTGAACTAAGTGTATTAGTGCAAAATGTACAAAATCTAAAAATAAATCGCCCAAAAACACAAAAGATCATTCGACACTCCCGTCAATACTAGAACATAGCATTAACCTACATATCTTGAAACCTTTTATCTGCAACAGTAAGAAAGTCAATATCTATATCTTATCAGTATATACCGTTGGTTTAAGAATAATTTTGTTTTAGGTATTACGTGGAAAAGTTTGGAACTAAGATGAAACTTTCAATTTTACTTTTGGTTGCCGTGGTTTTTGTTTTTGTAAGTATTATTTTTATATTTTTAATGCATGGTACATCTCTTTTTATTAATTTAATTCTAGGTATATTATATATAAACTATGTCTGTCATGTAGAGAAATTTGAAATGCTGCAAAAAGTATTATTTATAATTCAAAACATGAAAACGCCGTTATGATCTTTGTCCTTTTAAAAACAGATTTGGAGTATCATTAAGACTGGTACTCACAAAACCTTGTTTTATTTTTTATAGTAACAATATCTGTTTGATTTTAATTGTCTTGTTTGGCTATTTGATAATTTATAGTTTTTGTTTCGTGTTTTTGCTTGCAAATATTCTCATATAAATTATACACGTAACTGAGTTTCCATGAACACGAGACAAAAAAATACACAAAAAGGGAAAAAGAAAAACACAAAAATACCAGTCCATGTCCAAATCACAATCCCAAAAAGAACCAAAGCAAAAACTGGCAAATTTAGCCATACACGTGAACTTCCATCAAGGAAGTGAGGCCGGGTGCCTCGGAAGGGTAAGCAAACAAATATTCGGACCACAAGAAATAATTAGGACGCTAAAATCATTTACCAAAGTTCTTTAAAGAGTACCCATCAACTAACTATCATGTTAAAATATCTAATCATTTTTTTAAATCTTATTTTATTTATTTTTATTTATTTATTGAAATGAAACTGTCGGAATGACAAAAACTCTATATGTCACATAGCCTGAACAAACTATGAATGTTATAATTAGCTACATGTTTTGGTAAAAGTTAAATTATTGCTCGGGTTCTAGAGTCCAAACACAAAACACATAAATCATGCATCGTTTTTATTGAAAAAAAAACAGTAGTAAGTTGCAAACTTAAATAGGAAGAACGAACGAATTGCCATGGGACAAGTTCCATAAGTATTATTTCAAAAACAGATCTGTCATATAAAACAAAATTATTCATAATAAAATTTATGATATAAATCCACTTGGGAAAATATAACATTTTACAAAATTACAATCAATTAGAAAAGAGAAATTTCAATTCTATTGAAAAATCCACAGGGAAGCATTATTCAAACTGATAATTTTTTATTTATCCAAGTTTTGAATTATTATCTAGTGACGTATAACATCATTAATTTTAATATTTTTAAAACACCGATGATCTAGTTAACTAGATTGTAGAATTCTGTGTTCTCTGTTAAAGTAGGTTGGGGACATTCGGTTATATATTTATACATATTTATGGAACTTTTAAACAGAGGTGTACAATACAATTGGGAAACCTTCTAGGTATGCTTGGTACTGTTGCCATATACCAGTTTTGAATGTATTTTATGTCGTAAACCATTTTTGAAAATAGTTTATGATTAAATTAAAAATGGTACATATATGACACTAAATCTACAGAAAATCTAAATTAAAAGAGAATTATGTACTTGTTTAAATCAATTAAAATTATAACAAAAAATTTCTAATACGCACATTTGAAACTAAAATGAATCATTAGTTTACTGAATAATAAACCTACAGCCTCTGCATATATAATCTTAAAAAGTCACAATTTTTTTTATCTTTATTTTATTGTAATACAATTGTTAATAAGAATCAGTTGGAATATTTACAGTTGATATGTAAAGTATTTTAGGCTTTAGGGAATCTGTTGAAGGAAACAGTAAATCGAGGTGTTATAACATTTACTAGCCTATACAAATGAGACATATCCTACACTGATTGTAGAGTATCAAAGGAATAAAATAAAAAATGTCTGATGTATTTTTTTCAAGCTATTTTGTAGACTTTTAAAGATTTCTAATCCAAGATTCAATTTATGACTTAGCGTAATTTTATAGTTATAAGCGCACTTTAAAATGTACTTCACTTTGATTCAAGGGAAACGTGAAATCAATCAAAAGTAAATAAGTTTTTGTTTGATTTTACAGGCAGATGGTTCTACCATTCCTCCAGCGAGCGGAAGTGGAGTAGACGGCAGCTCATGTGCACATCAATCCGACTGTGGTACTGGGCTTTGTTGTGTACACAGTTTCCTGGGAACGAAGAAAAGATTTGTATTTGAAAATGGATTCGGTGGATTCTTTAATCATGGCGGTTTATGCCACCCCTACAGAATGATCGTGAGTAAAACTGAATTTATATAAAATTTTGAAAGAGGTGTTATAAGCTTATGATTCTTAATGCTATGTTATGCCTAAACTACATGTGTATACCGATATTTTGTCACATTTTGGATTATGGTCCAATTTTTGCCATGCATATTGACACTTTTTTATCGAGAAAACAGTGAAGACTTCTTTCATTTGGGCAGAATTTCATCCCGTTATTTAGGTTTTTAAAGAACAATTGATATTTAAATCTTTTAAAGCGAACGCGATTTAAAATAGTTCTTTTTAACAAATATTATTTCAGTTGTTGTATTTTTTCAGAATGAAAGCTGTATGCCTTTTATGACACACGATATCTTCAACCACGAGTTGTACGAGCACCACTGCCCCTGCGAGAAAGGTTTGGAATGTAGAGGGGAAACTGTTGATGAAGGACCACATTCAATTTCGCATACAAACCCCAAATGCCAATCACCAGAAAAAAAATAAACAGGCACTGAAATTCTTGTTGTTTAAATGAGAATACAATAAAAAAAGTTTTCATGAATTCGTCTTTTAGACCTTGTATTAAAAGCTTTGTGCATAAATGCTTTAGCGTAAAACAAATTGAATGGTGTTAACCCGATAAAAAGCCATGCCTAATTGAAGATTGCGTAAAGATGGCTAAAAGATAAATGGTAGTATAAAGATTGCGTAAAGGTGGCGTAAAGCCAAAAGGTATCTAATGCGTAAAGTTGGCGTAAAGCCGGCATAAAGACAGCGTAAAGATGTCGTACAAAAATCTTTACTGCTATCTTTACTTAAAGCGTAAAGATGGGTTTACGTCCCGTGTATGAAAACTGAATTTCCTAATTCGAGTCTTAAAATTTGTAGCTGTGTAACATATACTTGACAATAAGCAGTGTAAACATAAACAAAAAAATACAAGGGTCATTTATTATCGTGATATCTAATTTTCGCGGAAAAGAAAAGAAATGCTGTTTTGTGATGCAGCAAAATCGTGGTTTGTGGTTTCCGTCGACTAATAGATTATAAAATATACCGTTTTGTTGAAAAGAAAATTTGCGGGTTTGGATATCCACGAAAACAATATGACGATTATTTAAAACGTTCTGCCATAGGACTAGATAGGAATTTATACTGTTTACGTACCAGTTAAGATTCTTCACTTAAATCAAAGCGATCAGTTCAGGGATGAACTACAGACCTCAGTTAAGCAAACTGACTAAATTCCTCACAATAGAATCTGACCGGGTGTGATTTGAACCTACGTAGTGAGAGGCATTGTGGCCCGTAATAGCGCGCTTCTGAGCAATCGATCACCAAGGCCCAAGTCATAGCTTTTTGAAATGATAACTCTTAATATCCTTTAACTATATCCCAACTTATACTGGATATATTTGACTTACCATAGTTCTTTGTTCCTTTCATTCTCAAAATTGACTTGCACGTGACGGGTGTAGCTAGCTAAACAGGAGGTGCTTACCCTTCCGGAGCACCCGGCCTCACTTCCTTGATGGAAGTTCACGTGTATCACCTATTTTGCCAGTTTGCAAAGTTTTTACTTTGTTTTTTGGGATTGTGATATGGACAAGGACTGGTATGTTTGTTTTATTTTTATTAACATAAAAACATGCTTGAGTAGAATTCTAATTAAAATTGCCAACTACCAGAAAGGCTTGCTAAATTTTCAACTAGAGGAATTCTAGTATTTATTGTATTACCTTTGTCTATTTTGCAGTTGCTATCATAAGATTGTTATTGTTTGTTATGTATTACATCAAAAGCACAGTTGACTATTTATCATATAACTTGAATTTAAACTTGAAAACAATTTTAAAGAGTTTCAATAATATTTATACTATTTTGTACATTTGACGCCAAATCGGCTACCTCTGTCAAATGTTATGTCCAAAAAATTAATACTTAGTAGAAATTCTATTTACATTTGTATTTATTAAAATATATTTCTTTGGTGAAATTTTGGTAGTAATGGAAATTGTGTAATTGTCAGACTGTGGAATTAGAAGGCTCGTTTTTTAGCTAAAGATTTTTTTCGGTCTTTCACACAGGTAAAATCAGAATAAGAATTCTTCAAAATAGTTTATCTATTTAAACCGTTTATCCAGAAATCAAATGGTTCAACAATGGAATGGATAAAGAAACTTTTCTTTGTATATTCAATGGAAGTAAAAATATTTCATTTTTTCACTCTTTCAACCTTTCAAGTATGTATGACTCTAGAAATCTCAGTACTGAAAGGGTAGTTAGAAACTTCTGTACAGTTAAGGTAAGATAATAGGTATGCGAGTTATGCGAACAGTACAAAACACCCAATCTGAAATCATGAAGATTGTGCCCAATTGAGTCTAATAAACATGAAATCAATCATGCACAATAAAATTTGAGAAACTATCTTCTCGCCTTGCGCTCGGCATAAAACTACTGCTTATTTTCGACTGATTTACCCAATGTCAGGATAATGTGTCTTGGAATTTATATACCTGTCTGTGACATACTGGTTCGGTGAGCTAGCAACTGAACAAAAAGCTGTCAAAGATGCGCGCAAGTACATAGCAGACAATAATACACACTTACACATCAATGCTTACAAGGACTTCTTATTAAATAAAGAAAATAAAAATCTTATCATATTCAATATTTGTACATGTCTTCATATAGAAAAGATCCACCTCGGGAGAATAAGGTTGTGGGATTAAACCTGGGTCGTTATCCGATTGACTTTAAAATTCTTAATGTTTTAAATGTGTTTCTTCCTCGCCTGGTACTTGGCATTAGAAGAACAGTGTATCGACTTATTCACCTAGTGTCAGGATAATGTGGCTTGCAATTGCTGAGTGGTATGCTCGGCTGTGGCATACCGACTCGGTGAGCTATCACAAAAGCAGTTCGGGTGCGAGCTAGTACAAAGCAGACCAAATTGAACACATACAGAATCTTGTTTTTAAATAAATTTTTTTTAAGATTAAATACCTTGTTCTCGTCGTGAATAGGTAAAAATACTGATGTGACGTTCAGTAACACAAATCGACCTCAGTTTTAAACTTTTAAGATTTGTGACTTTGCATTGCCTTCTGTAGAGATGTAACATAGATGGTAAGCCTGTGTTAGACTTCATAAACTATATTATAAATGTCTTTTAATTCAAAATTTAATATACATGTATATTGTAATTGAAAACAATAAGCTTAATTTATATAAACCATAATGATAATAAATCATAATGTATTTTTAAGTCTTTAAGATATAAAAAAAATCATAAAATGATAAACTTTGGCTTCAAATAAGAATGAGTGGTTTTACCGAAATAACTAAAATGGAATTTAATGGCATAATACACTCCTGTAGGTTGTAAAAAAAAATGGTTTTGTGGCTTCATAAAAAATTTCTTTACCCTTTCATACATTAAATATAAAAGACTTGACTCCATTTAAAAACCATCAGCGCCCATAAAAATTATGACAGTATTCTCTTTTATAAAACGGTCTATAGAACTGAGGAACGGAGACTGGTAGCTGTCTTATTTTTTTCAATATTTGGTGTTATTTACATTGTAATATTCAAGTTTTTGTTTGCTTTAATTCAATAAATGATGTTAAAAATTTGCATTTAATTTACGCTGGTAGCATGAAGAGTCATGATTTAAACGTATGTAAGGCTTCTGAACAACTTCAGCCAAGTTAGAGCCATACATCCTAATCTAACAAGAAGGCAAATACCCCCTCCCCCCTTGCGCTCTTCAAATATCAATATTCTAAGGTCCTCTAACTCCTGCATATTGTGTGGATGCCGAATCAAATACTTTAGTAATGCAGGTTGAAGATTCGCTGCTGTCGTAGTACTCAATCTTCAGTCAAATAAACGAGTTGACGCAGAGTACCTGAATACTATTTTTTCTCAAAAAAGATATTAAGAGTATCAATGAATTCACTTAAAAACACAAATCTGTGACAAAATCAGACATACTGCATAGCATTTTATTTAAAGCGATTTGATATACATGTACATGGTTTTAAAATTTTGAATTCTGAAGTCGTTGATAACTACGGAGGAGTTGTAGTCATAGGCGGTTTTGAGGTTGTGGTGGTAGTTGACGCCATTGGCAGACATTTAGGGTTGTGATGAATCTGGCCGTCTATTGTTGTACCTCTACACTCCAACCCCTCCTCACAAGGGCAATAATCCAAAAAAATATCTGGGTTTGAAAAGTCGTGATTTAAATACACGTGGCAGGCTTGACCCTGGTATCTACGGGGTTTACATACACTTTTTGAGGATCCAAATATAAACCGTTTTAAATGACCAGCTCGTTTGGTTTCCAATGTAGCACAGCAGTGTGTCTCATCACAATCGTCCTGAGATGTACATACCTTATCCTGACAGTAGGTGACCTTTTGAAAAAATGTAGATTTTAGAAAGTTGAAACATATCTCAATTTATATATGGTAGGTGTATATATTGAAATTCATAATGCAACTGTGACGTCATTAAAAAACCTCTTGGTGTATTGAACTAAAATGGAAAAACAACCTCAATTTTATAGAGTTAATGTTTCTTCATGAAATGAAAAAAAAAACGTCATGTTGATAAAATCTTTATGGCTTCATATAAAATACAGTCTAAATTTAGATTTTTCTTCTGAAAAAAGACTCTTCTAATTATTTATAGTACTGTCAGAGGCGTAAATTTATATTGACAAGTTCAAACTTGTAGCTAAGCTTTTCGGTACGTAGCACTCCTTTAAAATTTACTTCGAAAACACCTAACGAGACCAAAAAAAATAAATAAAGAAAAACAAAAGAAAAAAAAGAAAGAAAAGAAAATAAAGAAAAAACACAGGTTGATGGTAGATAAAGCCAAACGAGAGAAGACAAAATAAAAATATATTTTAAACAGGACCACTGATCATAAAACCCCTGACCTTAGATACGCACTGTAGTAAATGTCCAGTGGTGTGGTCAAATTATCATTCAATGACCACAAGTTAGATAAGACATTTCAAAAGATAAAAAAAAAACCTTATACTTACAGTAAACAATACTAGCAGTAAATATACTTTTACGATGAACATGTTCATTTTGAAGAGTTAAAGGTGAACAAAATTTATGAAATAATCTTGAGAATTCCAACACCTGTTTTTTATCTGCCCCTACAGAATATTAACACCAATTTCAACATTATCAATCCCAAACAACTATCGTTTATGTCATTGGATCCGGAATTCGACCACTTCCTTCTTTTGATTTTCACGTATTTTTGTCAATATGCATATTATCATGCGCCTACATATGTTTCATCAAAATGGTTCAACAAGGACATTTTTATCGTTAAGTGCGTTTAGGAGTATATTGGACAATCTTGTCAATTATATAAAGATATGCCACCTCCATAACCAAGGTAACCTCGGAAATCCATGCCAAATTTCAATTCCAAGACCAAAATAAAAAGAACGTTTTTAATAATTCTGATAAACTTAAACTTTTAAATTATACATGTATTTTATTTTTATTGTGTGTGTGTGTGTGTGTGTGTGTGTGTGTGTGTGTGTGTGTGTGTTTTATTATGCTTAGTTTTGTTTTTATTCCATTCATGTGTTTCGGCGTCTTCATTGTTGTTCTAGACATTGTCTACTGTTCATTGTCATTCTTTTGTTACGTAGGATTACCCATGCCATATATAATATTGATTGTCTCTTCCACCATACCATGTATGCTATATTAATCTTTTTTCACCATATCACGCAAAAGCTTTTAAAGGTTAGGTCTTTGCTTTTTAAAAAAGAAAAATCTTATACAAGAACAAAACATTGCTAAAATTGACCAACCTATTTTTGTTATGTAGATGATTTCCATAGAATATTAAAAAAAAAACACGAAATGCAAAACTACCGTACAACCCTCTTGCAATAACGGTTATACTTTTTATTTAAATATCAAGAACCATACACATATAAATTCAATAATAATAATAATAATAATAATGATAATAACCCTTGTTTAATTGAAGATGTTTGTCTAAAATATATTATTATAATAATAACTCTGGTTGAATTGAATATGTTCGTCTAACCATGATCGGTTATATTGAAATCTTCATTCGAGAATAGACAACTAGACGGCGCTAGTCTTTCGAGTAACTTGACGAATTAGCCTCTATATTCACCACCACAACTTTCTACAATGTTATTTTTTTATATCAAATTTCATTAAACTTTTTTTTTTCAATTAAAAAAGATTACAGTGGATCTGCCGCAAATTATCTCGAATTTATTATTTGACAAGTTCAAACTGTTTTGGCTTTTTTGCCAAGAATTTCAAAATGGAGTATCTTGATTACAGTTGAATAATGTTAGGACTAGAAATTTCTAAGTAAATGGTCAAAGTTTTATCTCCTGGCTTAGTTAATGTTGAAAGGCATAGATAAAACTTGGTTCGTTTTGTTGGTTTTAAAAATAAAAAATGAAAAATGTCCTTGTTAAAGGTTTTATTCAAACATGAAATAAAAAACAAAAACAATAAAATCAACCAATTAAAACTGAACCACTAGTAGTTGAATATGTCGCTGGCGTAGTTGAAGCTGTTGAAGGTAGACATTTTGGATTGTGGTGCACTTGTCCATCTATTGAGGAACCTCTACATTCGAGACCTTCGTCACAAGGGCAATAGTCTAAGAATATGTCTGGATTTGAAAAATCGTGATTTATATACACATGGCAGGCTTGACCCTGGTATCTACGGGGTTTACAAATATTCTTGGAGGATCCAAATAGAAATCTTTTTAAGTGGCCCGCTCGTTTAGTTTCCAAGGTAGCACAGCAATGTGTCGATTCACAATCAGCCTGAGACGTACATACTATGCCATCCTGGCAATAAACAAGCTAAAAAATATTGAAAAATAAATCAAAATTTATCATTCGTTAAACCCACTTTTTAGGTAAAATGTTTAGTAAATATTTAGGTAAATACATAAAATGCGTGTTTGAGCTTAATCTTTTTAGGGCGAGATCCATTGTTTTTCTCGAAGAACAACAAATTGGCTTATAAATTTTAATACATCACATGATAATTTCCACAATAATGATTGGTCACCTACATGCGTCCTATTTCGTTTAGTTCTGGCATTTCTTGACGGCCACAACAGTGCCCTTGACAGCATGGTACCATTGTTTTTCCAACATATCGTTTTGCAGATATGATAAAACAGGATATGAAACTTTGATTTCAATGGGAATAATTTGTCAAAAACGGCCATCTGAACTATAACCTATAGTGTCATGTTATGTACTAAACATTTATCTTATGTTTTCCCTCGGGAGCTTTGCTACTATTGTAGCTGTAGTATCACAGATCCTGAGGGAATATATAAAAATGTATAAGCAATATATATATATATATAGAGAGAGAGAGAGAGAGAGAGAGAGAGAGAGAGAGAGAGAGAGAGAGAGAGACCTATTTTTCGCTTGACTCATTTGCAAAAAAATTGAAAAAGAACAAATTTTAATGGCAAAATAATGCCAAAAGAAAAAAACATAGAAAGAAATGTTTAATAGTTTATTAATCAAGGTGGTTAGTTCTTTGATAATGGGCGAAACCGGAGTTCCTTAATAAAAAAAACACACATTACCTCTGACAAGCCAATTGTCAAGGTTCATTACGTTTCGAAATGCAAGATTGAAACTCGGACCATGGCAGTGATATGCATTGTGATCTCTTAGCAAATGGGTCGAAATGGTGATAGAGACCAGAAATGACTTATCAATGTTGCTGTTCGCCATTCTAATTCCATTTTTTCATTCGTTAATTTAATTTTATTTGTTTTTGTTTTATTTTATTTAATTTATTTATTTATTTATTTATTGTAAATTTCCGGGTGAAATGATACAAAATCAAATAAACAAATGAAGTATAGCCACCAAAGTAACTAGTATTTTATATAAATCATACTAAGGGTCTTGTAATTAGAAATAACAATTACATATGTTTTTTTTAAACTTTAATCAAGAATATAATCATGATTATGAAATGATTTCATCACATCATTTCCTAGATGCAAAGCAAGAACAAGGTCATGAAAAATTATTACAAGCCTATTGTCTTAATGACTTACCGAAACAATGCCAAGAAGTAAAATTGTCTGGATATGAAGCATGTCTTCAGAACTAAACGAATTATTCAACTCCTTCAAACCTAAATATTTTGGTTGTATTTATGCTGAGAGTATGACATCTGTATATGTGACAACTGCACAACAGTTATATCATAAATTGCAGTATGTGCGTCAAGTATGGTCTTATCTCGAAATCAGTGCAGTGAATAAGGACTAATGTTGTTTTTTTTTTTTCTCGAAATAGACCAAGCCATCAAATAAACATTACATTTTCTCAAGATATACGATACAGATCGACTAGTTTCGCAAACTTCATAGAGCAGCAAGTTTTATGTCCTTCTGCTGCAAAGACCTATGAAATTCAATCTTGTTGATCTTTCGTTTATAACAAAATTAAATGTTTTATTTTTCTTTTTAATATTGCTAACCTTGAAAGAAGGTCAAGGTGAATCAGCTTAAAAAAATTGATAGGTAGGGCTTTGTCCTCGGAACATGTCAAATTTTGAGTCATGAATATAAATGCCTAGTCCAGTCTACAATAATGTGATTAGTTGGGACAGGGAAAGCTCCAAATTCTACCCATGTTTTGTAAATGTTATTAAAATCAAATGCCATTAGTGAGAAGATCTGGACTTATAATTTTTGTAAGTTTTATTTTTAACTGAGTTTCCTTTCCATTCGAAACACAATGAAGTTATAATCGTAATCCTGACGCTAAATAAAGTTCCAGTCAGTAACCTTTGCATTAACTGAAGTTTCAATAAGTAACCTTTGCACTTACTAAAGTTTTAATTAGCAACCTCGGCACTTACTGAAGTTTCAATCAGTAACTTTGGCACTTAATGAAGTTTAAAGCAGTAACTTTTGCATTAACTGAAGTTTGAATCAGTAACCTTGGCACTTACTAAAGTTTTCATCAGCAACCTTGGTACTTACTGAATGTTCAATCAGTAACCTTTGCACTTACTAAAGTTTAAAGCAGTAACCTTGGCACTTACTGAAGTTTTACACAGTAACCTTTGCACTAACTGAAGTTTCAATCAGCAACCTTGGCACGTGTTAATGTTTCAATTACTAACCTTGGCAGTAACTGAGTTTTGTATCAGTAACCCTTGCAGAAATTAAAGTTTCAACCTTGGCACTTACTGAAGTCTCAATCAGTAACTTTGGCACTTACTGAAGTTTCAATCAGTAACCTTGAGACTAACTGAAGTTTCAATCAGTAGCCTTGGCATTAACTGGAGTTTCAATCATTAAACTTTGCACTTACTGAAGTTTCAATCAGTAACCCTGACACTAACTGAAGTTTCAATCAGCAACCTTGGCACTTATTAATGCTTCAATTACTAACATTGGCAGTAACTGGGTTTTGGATCAGTAACCCTTGCAGAAATTAAAGTTTCAACCTCGGCACTTACTGAAGTTTCAATCAGTAACTTTGGCACTTACTGAAGTTTCAATCAGTAACCCTGACACTAACTGAAGTTTCAATCAGCAACCTTGGCACTTATTAATGCTTCAATTACTAACATTGGCAGTAACTGAGTTTTGGATCAGTAACCCTTGTAGAAATTAAAGTTTCAACCTTGGCACTTACTGAAGTTTCAATCACTAACTTTGGCACTTACTGAAGTTTCAATCAGTGACCTTGGCACTAACTGAAGTTTCAATCAGTAACCTTGAGACTAACTGAAGTTTCAATCAGTAACCTTGGCACTCACTGAAGTTTCAATCAGTAACCTTGGCACTAACTGAAGTTTCAATCAGTAACCTTGGCACTCACTGAAGTTTTACACAGTAACCTTGGCACTTACTGAAGTTTCAAGCAGTAGCTTTTGCACTTAATTGTCAATTAGTAAACCTTTACACTTACAGAAGTTCATTCAGTACACTTTTTTCTTCCCACAACAGCAGACTTATGTCTTGCTACTTTACACTTTTGTGGAGACAAAAATTTAAAAGCTATGAATCATATATCATCAGAATTTTCAAAACTTCTCATATTTAAACTGAATAATGTTACACAAAAACAACTTATTCTGTTCTTATTTGTTAGATTTTATTGTTTAATCATAAATAATCAATCACAAAATACAGTATAAATGAACATTTTAGATCTGTAAAAAAACTTTTAGAACTTGTCAATAACACACACACACACAAACACACACACTTATGACACTTAAAAAATATAAAAAATTTAAAAAAGTTTGTAGATAATAGACATTTAAAAAAACAATATAAAAACAAGGTAAAACACTTCACCCAAAAACCACACTTTTTAAAGACAATAAATAAATTAGAAGTCAACATAAACTGTATGTATTACATTAGATATCTTAAACGAGCAGAATAATTCCAAAATAAATGAAAAAAGTCATCATGAAAAATTATTACATTTTACAATGTTATATTACACAAATGTCCCAAACTTCATGTATCACTGTTTATATCACTTTTATTATGTCATGAACATCAATCTGCAATAAACTCTCTACAACCATACAACAAATGATTTACAATAATAATAAATGCTATAATAAAAATAATATAATAATAGTAATGATACATGTTGTAATAAAAAAATAATAATAATAATAAAACATAATAATAATAACTTCACAAATAAAGCTTTGCTAAAAATTACTATATATATATATATATATATATATATATATATATATATATATATATATATATATATATATATATATATATATATATTTTACTATAATAATTGTTTTAATCCCCAACACTTACACAAGTGCCTAGATAACTTTAAATGTCAAATTTCAAAATGTTCCATATTTCAGAAATAAACAATATTATACTTTAATATGAAAATCTAAATGTTCTTCTAAACATATTTTGGGTGTAACAAAGATCACCAACAACAAAATTGAAAATTCTTTAACAAAGATCACCATAAAAAAATGAAAATTGGTATCAAAATGGAAAAAATTAACAGAAAAAAACATACTCAAATAAGCTGACAGCTTATGTAAACCAAGAATTATATACTGACAGGACATTTTTAGAACTCATTCCAACAGAGTTCTGATTGACAAGCTTCTTCGCTATGTCTCCAACATTCTCCTCTTTATGATTTACTCCAGGTTTACGGCTCACCTTTTTATGTGGTCGCCAGATATGGTTTCCAGAGCAACAACTAAAAATAATGAAACTTAAGCATTAAATCAAATCAAATAAAATATCAGATGGAAGAAAAATTATATAGTTTGTCTTTCAAAGTCAAATACATTGGATGTCAATGCTGATTTTAGCAGAAAAGGTTAAAAATATGCTATTTGCTGTACAAATATAGTGTTTCAGTAAAACCTCAGTGTAGCTGATGAGGTTAATAGGAAGAAAACATGTATTTCATTTAGTTCATGTATTGGAAAGACCCTGGGATTGTGTCCCATTTTGGCTGCTGCATTTTTCCCTTTCCTGTTACATAAGGCCATGGGCAATGAGTAAATGACTGGTTGGTCAAAGGTGGAACCTGGTGGTTTCAATCAAAGTAGCCTAAGGAATGTGGTAAGAGGGACTCAATATGTGGCTATATGGAAAGAGATAGTATACATATATGGCCAATCATTTGTGCAAAAACACAGTATCAGCATTTGTAATTGCGACTATAGACTGGTTACAAACAGATACATGGTTACAAAATATTTGTTTTTTAAAACTGGTTTCATTTTCTGGATAGGTTACAGGGTTACAAAGGTAACACTTTGGTTACATACATGTAGAATTACACTAAGTTACAGATATTATTTTTCAATTTTTGAATGAAGAGTCAAGCATGTAACCTAGTATTACCAATACATATATATTGTATTTAAACATTATTACAATACATGGCAGATTCACACATGAAACCAAAGTTCTGTTATACTTGTTCTTTTACTGTATCTATTTGTGGAAAGTTACAGTAGTAGACAGTTAGAAATTAGAGACATCGCACACAAAAAGGGAAAAAGATTACCTACCCAGTCTGAGAATGATCCTCTGGTGTTGGTTTATCATCCAATGCTTGTTCATCGCAACATGTCCATCTGATAGTGCTGTCTTCAATGTTGAAATCTAAAACAGAGAATATCCAGGAATATTAATTTATATATTAATAAATATGCATTAAAAAGTTTTTTAGACAATATCTTCATAATTTCTTCACTTCCTTTTTTAATACAAAATATATATAGTTTATATAGCTTAACAGGGTTGTAAGCCGATACTATCAGCATGCCTAAATTGGGTTTTAAAGTTACTGAGAGTTATATGAGATTAAGACTTTCTCCTGAAAGGGATTCCAGCCTATCATGTTTAATCCCAAACATTTCTTCATCAGCTTGACAGACTGGGTGCAATTTGAAATTAAATGTCTTGTTGAAGGATATATCAGTGTGGTTGAGTACTCAAACCGAAAATTTATGCATCCTAAATGTACATCCTTAGCCACTTGTCCACACATCTCAAACTGATTCTTTGTACAATATACAAAACTTGTTAAATCTAACTTCTATTGCAATTAAAACGATATGGTTGAAGTTGGCTGTGTACATAGAAAAGTTACCCATAAAGACAACATTTGAGTAATACACTACATATTATAATTGTCATTGTTTCTCATTCTCCAGTAGATTTAAATTGATTTCATATCAAACTTTCACGGATTATAATTGACATGAAATCATGTCATTATGGAAATATGTTATTAATCGTTTTCCCAGTAGACAATGCCATTTTTCTGACAGTTGTCACCATATAAAGGCAGAATAAAATTAAATCTGTCAAATTGCACTTTTTGCATTTTGGAACTGTAAGTAAAAGAAATGACTATTTCTTTCTTTCTTTCTTTCTTTTTTTTCAAGTTTGAATACTCTGAGTATCAATGGTTATTCAAAATATACTTATACATGTATGGCCAATTGTCATAATACAATGTACATGGATACAACTCCTTGGCTGAGATCACATATAACTTTGTTTTGTTTTTTGTTTTTTTTTGTTGTTTTTTTTCCTCTATTTTCATTAACTTAAGTGGCTTTGGGTAATTTTACTTTTTTTCATTTTCATTAACTTAAGTGGCTTTGGGTAATTTTACTTTTTTTCATTTTCATTAACTTAAGTGGCTTTGGGTAATTATACTTACAAGTATATCCAGGGTGATAAATACAAGGATCCTTTTCTCCCGACTCTGTCTTTAATCCATTAAATGGTTTCAAACAACTAAGACAATGTCCACCCATCAGGACTGACTGATTAGCAGTCTTCTGACCAGATGCTTGGCTAATAAAATAAACAACAATAGAAGTAGACTATGGGCATTTAAAAAAGCATTTTGCTCCTTGTTATCAGTTTTGCTGGTTCTGGAGATAAAGTTAAAATGGAAAGACTATAGACAACAGACGATTGACTGTTGCTATTCCAGTGTTAAAAAAGAAATAGAACAGCTCAACTGAGTGAATGTAGTCAGTTTCATGATTTTTATTGAGAGTGCTAACATGTAATGCATATTTATCTTGACATCATCACAATGCAATCTGTTGGTTACTTACTTGTGAGGAAATAACAAATAGAGAGCAATAAATCATGATTCATATCAGGTTCATACATTTCCAACTCAAACACATTTTAATATGGCATGATGTCATATATAAAGCAAAACTTACATGTAACATAATTATGTTTTTGGCATTACATTTCTTTATCAACTGCCCATGCATTAGCATTTTCTGAATTTTTTTCTTTTTTTTATAATGCTTTTATTTTCCATTGAATATTACAAACAAAAAATTATATATATGTGATATTACTGACATAAACAGATATTGTACAAAGAACAATCAACTGGGTACTGACAATCTATAATGTCTTACATATGATTGTAAATGATATCTTTACACGTTTTATATTATTATATTTATTAAATTTATATTTTATATATAGCAATATAGTAAAACAAATAAGTATCAATGATACTTAGTACAGGTTTTCATTCAATGTTATGAATTACAATTTTTTCAATACAAACTTAACATGTTGCATGAATTTTTTTTTCTTGTTTTCATAATTTTTATCAAAAATATTTTAACTTATTAAACACTGAAAAGAAATCCAGCTCATCATTTTCTCTGTTTTTGTCTCAATTTAGTGTTATTCAATACACAGGGGTATTATTTTTTAATATAAAGAAATATAGCTATTTGGTACCAGGTAAAAAACACAACAACTTCAAGACATAAACTTTGATCTGTATATATAAAAAGAAACATTGGCAAAATTGAGTTGAAGAGGCCGTTTTCTTTTTGAAAATTTTTTTGGAAAATATTCGTATAACATGGCTATTTTAGAGAGATGAAAAAATACTGACAACTACCAGTATATGAAGAATATACCATCAATTCTTAAATACATGTATACTTCTCCAGTTTCTACGTTTATCTAAACTTATCACATTTTCGAAGTTTTCAAAAAGATACTAAGTTCAATTAATACTGAAAATACATGTAGTTCAGTTCTCATACACATGTAAACACAGACACATTTTTGTTGTTGTTGTTTTTCAAATACCTTTTCTTTTGCCACAATTTCTTCCTCGTGAATGCATAATTATCAGCCAATTCATCTTTCAAATTTGTGTCTGTTTAAATTAAAAAAAAAAAACATCAAAGTTAACCTTTTAGTATTTTTTATGTGCTTTACATTAATTAAAAATTTAAATTTTCCCCAGACAATGTATCCAGAGTTCCCTAGCGATTTGGAGCCTCAAATCAATTTTCTAGGCTTGTACCTAAATATTTCTAAGGAAACTTGATTGATAACTAACCACCACTCTGATGGTGCAGCTTGAACTTCAAACCAAACTCTCAATCATAAATATCATCAACTCTACAGTGGTTTCATTAAATAAGAAAAAACTCTTCTCAACTAAAGCATAATTACCTGACTTTCAAATCTTGGATTGGTTTTTTTAAAAAAAATAATCAAAGGCTTTGTACTATGTTCATGACACAACAAAACTTATAAATCACAATCAAGACAAAAAACACATACCATTATTAACATCATCATCATCATCATCTGTTGTCATGGTAACATTGAATACATGCTTCCTTCTTCTAGACCTTCGTTCTTTAATTGCCTGAAAACATATTTATAAATCAGTTAATTAAAATAATCCAATTCACATTCATTCAAAATTAAAAAGCATGTATATATTTTTTATTTTTTGGTATTCTATTTACAATAAGTATAATGAAATTTATGACGACAAGCTTATTAAATGCTCAAATACACATATTCCTAAATAAAATTTTGTTCACAATACTTTTGAATTCATATGAAACAAAAATATACATATACTAAAATATATTTTGTGGAGTGGAGTAATGTGTTTTATGCCCAAGTAATTTTTTTTTCATATACATTGAGGCAGTTATCTCTTACATGGTAGAGAATACTGGAGTACCAAGAGAAACTTTTAACTTTTGTAAGCAAATGTTATTTTTGTACAACTATATTCTAGCAAATTAAATCAGATCCACAATGCACAAGTTACTGTTAAGTATGTCTATAAATGCAAACTTAAAGAAAAGTGAAAAGAAAACTTATATAACAGTCAAAGGAGACCTTTATAAAGCATAAAATGTGTGAAAATGATGCAGAGTTGAAAAAAATTGATTTCAGTTATTAGAAATAAATTCCTTAAAATATTCCAAAATCTTAAGGTGCCCAAATAACAAATTTATCAAACTGTAGATTCTAAAGTTGGTTAAAAAGGAGAGAGATAGAGAGAAAGAGAGAGAGAGAGAGAGTAATGGTGTTTTACCCCGTTCAAGAATCTTTTTTTCTTATATCCTGGGTAGAAAGTTATATTAACAATAATTAAAATGCATTTTGATCTTAGTCGAAAAAGAATATTTATCTATGTGGAAAGTTATAGATTAGAGCTTAAATTCAACTTTGAAATTTTTAACTTTTCTTTAAAAAGAAGATAAAAAATATTAGATAATCCAATATCAAAACAATTTACCTTATATCTAGTGTCCATCTTTTTCTGTTGATTTATTGCCAATTTTTTTAAAGCTTCACAAAATTCTTTGATGATTTTTTCGTCTCCACCAGCTACCATTGCTTCTGTTTGATTGTTATTATTCTTCATGTGTTTTGTGTTTTCATTATGATTGAATACTATATTAACATTGTTTTTATTTTCTGCTACTAATTCAACAAAATCCGGACACTCCTGTAAAGATTTTAAATTACCAGGAAACATGGAAAGCGAAAGTTTCCTTTGAATGTTTGCTTTTCTCATTTTTCTCCTGATGATGATATCAACAACGTGTTTTGGCAAGGGTTTGTTGTCAAGTTTTTTTACAGGTTTTACTTCTTCTATGTTTGACGACACAGCAGCTCTTGTTAACATGTCATAATTGTTGTATATAATGGCTTGGTGAATCACATATATAAATCTGCATTTACTATCATGTTCCAAAGAAATATCATCTGACAAAACCTGATAGAAATAATCTATCAAACTGTCTGGCCAATCTTTCTCAACACAAAGTCTGTCTTTCAACTCTAACATTTTATCATGCAATTCTTTCTCCGTCATTAATGCACAGACGTTGATTTCTGTCAAATATAAAAATAAGAATATTATAAGAGTAAGAACATTATTAGGAAAATACAATAAAAGTAAAATCGAAGATCAGAGTCTCAAGTTTTCTTCTACATCATGTCATGTCATGGTTACTAAAAAAAAAAAAAAAAAAAAAAAAAAAAAAATTATGAAATCTGTTTTCACATTAAGTGCAAATCTCCAATCAAATCAGAGATGGTTAAGCTATTTGGTTTGCATTCTTCATGAATACAAAAGTAGTCATGGTTCCAGTTCTCAACCTTCTTTCTGATTTAGTTGTACATGTTTTAATTTGTCATTTTATTATCTTTTCTTTGAAAAGTGATGGATGGATGGATAGATAGATGGATGCAATATTTTTTACTAAATGTATTTTCATGAACAGTTACTACCATAGATCAGGTTTTGTTACTTGCAATTATTCACTTTTGGATATGTATGAGGCATCATTCATTGGCTGTTCCAGTCACTAGACATGTAGGTTGTAATCAATAGTTTTTTTCTTTCAGAATTTAAAACCAAAATGATTTTTTAAAATGAAATGTTAATTTAACCAGTGAACAGTCTAAGTATGTCATTTATAGTGCTACAACTTGTCATGCAAAGAAAATTATTCATCGCATGCTAGGGCCATTACAAATTAATTTGTAGTTCATTGAACCTGCTCCCCTCTAAAATTTAGAATTAATCGTTTTCCGCCAGTCTAAAATTTTGGAAAAATCCTGCATCCATTTTTCTGCAAAATCTTTGGCTACATTCAGTGTAAATTTATCAATATCAGGGCAATATATGTCCAGTTTTTTACTATTACACAGTTCTTGGTTGATTTATTATTTGCCATATTGGATGGGAGATTGCCTATACAGCATATTCGTTGCTTTATCAGTTATTTTTAAACCTTTTTGTCTTTTCATGCAATAATTTTCTTTTTTTTTACTTGCTTGCCAGGTTCAAATTTTGTTAGCCTGAAGGAAAATGTGTTTTAGAAAAAAAATACATTTAATTATTTATTGCTCGCTCGCCTCTACTGAGAATTAATTTGGTGTGGCCTGGTATCGATGTGCTTTGAATGGCAATGAAAGTTATAGAATTACAAAACTCCAATCACCATTTCTATAGAATTCAGACGTATAATACTGGTTATGAACAAAAACAAACAAAATTTAAATGTACATGTACTTACTTTTTTTTCTACATGAGCACACAGCCATGGCCAGTCTTCCAGCAAATTGTTTTGGGATAATCTTGGCTTGCTGGACACTTCTTACCATTTTGTCAAATTGAGGTCTGGCTGAATGGAACAAACAATGATCCATATTTAGAAAACTTATTCTGCTACTTAATCGGAATTATCTACAATGATAAATAACATGGTAAATAATTGATGTTGTGGTTGTATTGGAAGTTTATTCAAACTTTATACAGCTTGTTTGTAGAATTTTTATGTCAGAGTCAGCAATATTAAAAATGTTTTAAATACAGCTGACCAGAGTAAAATCTTAATAAATTGGTAAAGGGATGTAATGCATTTTACATATTAATTATCTGATAATCTTCCGATTGCACTGACAATGCTATAACACTTTGCATTAGTAATTTATACTAATCTTTTTGCATAAAAGATTTGGGAAACTTTACTTCTGAAATAAAGTAAACTAAGACATGCTAACAGTACCTAGGATTCTCATTGCAAAGATGCTGTAAGTATGACAATATCTGTAATTTTATGAGTAAAGACTAAATTAATTTGCTAAGTATGTCACTGTTGTTTCTAGAATTTATTTAAGTGGTCAAGTTGGAAAATTTAATAATTTTACCAATGGGAAAATGCCTGTAGTTGGTATTAATTGTTGAACATGAACTTTATAGCATTTGTTTCTCTACTATAAAAAGTTTACATTGCTTGATTTGTTAGGTGGCTGGTGGTTGGTGAATGATAACAATACAAACAGCTCTTTATCACTCAGTCAATGAATTAATTGACTCCTAATATAAAAATAATGGCACATGTATTAACATACAGAAGCTTTTTTGTGATTTGGGATATGATAAGAATGTAGTACATGTATAAGAATGTATGGTAGATACAATTGTGATTATTAGTACAAAATAAAACATGATGTGAACATATATTTTTGATCCAACAACTACATGAAGTAATATGTTACCACAAGTAGTTTCGCAACTTCATAAACTGATATATTTTTTAAAAATTAAAAAAAACCAACATTTTAATACTTCGAAGATCTTGAATCCGGAAGATATTAGGATCCATTATAAAATAATGAAAACTAGTATCAAAATATCCTAATCAAATTCATTAAACGTGATAATTAAAATTCTGTATAGCATATTATTTATTTACAAGAAAAAATAAGTCATTACAACTATAGATTACTGAATACAAATTAACAGTTATAAATAAAAGTTAAACTCATACAAATATTAAAATATATATTTCTTTCATAGAGGAGTGAAACAAAACTTAAACCTAACAAAAAAAAAATAAAATTATTATTATAAAAATGCGTTTTAATATCTAATCCTTAAATTTTAGCAACGACCTTTAACAATATTAGATACTTAAAATTATCACATGCATCTTAAAAATTATTGGTACCTTTTCAACTGCCTCTCTTTCCGTATAATGGTGTAATATTTTAATTGTGACTGTTATATGTGATCAAAAATGCTTAACAAAGCAAAATAAGATCTGACGAAATATTGTGCAAATATCAGAAGCTTCTAGAATATTTTTCGCTTATTCGTATCGCATGCTTTACTGTAAATGCATCGTGAAATATTTATCAGCCGATAAATCAACTGTAAAAATAAAGATATATTTGTCTTGTGGTTTTACACAAAAATGTTTTTCAAATTACATTTTATAGGCAACACATTACGTTTGATATAAAAACCAAGTAGTTATTTTCTACTTTCGTTTTCGGATGTAAACAAATGCAAATATCTGAATTTACTGAATGTTTGAAAGCGGTTTATTGTCCGATATCAATTCAAGCTCTTTTATGATAAAGATAGTATTTGTCGTAAAATTAGAGAAATATTAGCCATTTGGTAGAATGAAAAGAATTTTATTTCCTTATTTTAATTTTCATTTAATCTTGCTTCTTATATATTAATAAATTAAAATTGAAAAAAATCATCAATATATCCTAATTACGACAATTCTCGGTTTATTTGTGGGCATGCGCATCTCCCTTAGAAACAATTGCTATTTATCCGGCCATCTTGGATTTAATAATTCATGTAGATAAATTGTTTTACACTTATCCTGTGCATTTGCACGCAAGGGACAAATTGCAGTTAATTGAATCAATTATTGTATCAATTTTCAGAGAAAGGTATATGAAACATATGTGTATCCCATTAATAACTTTTGTATTTGTTAGATTTCATTTGTTTCATAAAATTATGGTCGACTTTCAATTTTAAAATTCAGCTGACCTAAGCTTACTATTTCATATATCTGTGATACTCACATGATTTTATTGATCATATTTGATGTTTCATACCCTTTGAGTAATGACACCCTATGCATTTTACGAATTGGTTAAGTGAATTTTGACATAATATTGTATTTCCATTTTTTGTCAAGCCTAGCATCGCCATAAGGTGAGACTTATAGGTGTCGGAGGCGGCAGTCAAATGTGAAAGTTTACGTTAAAGTCAAAAACTAACCGGGCGAGACATTCAATTCCATGGACTTCTTGTTTAAACTTAACGCTGTCGATTTTGATATGGTAGCAAGTTAGAGTTCTTGAACACATGATGATGTTATTATCTTTTACTTTGGACTGGTTAGAAAGAAATTTAAAAAAAACTGAAAATTGAGAAGGATCTATTTCTTAGATAGTACATGTACTAAAAATCTATCGTCTAACATTGTATGGTCATTTTATGAACTTATAATGAATCTGTAATCCATGATATCATTCATCTATATAACCCTTTCATCCGTTATAGTGTATTGTCAACATACTATTGGTCAGTACTGTCTGTTGAAAATATTCTTTATCAATATATATTGTTGCTCTAAGAAGTGTCCTAGATTAGACTAAGACTAAACTAGCTAAAATCCTAAATTTATAGTGTTTATCAAAAGAGTATATAAGTAAATTTGCAAATTGTTACAGGTTGGAGTGAAAATTTACACTTCTGTTGAATGTAAACTGACTTAAATTTTGAACTCTGGTCACCCTAAAGCCTTTGTTTTCTTTCAAACATAGTTAGACATTGTTGTTGACATTTGTTTTGCTTTTATGGTGCTTCTTTATTGTTGTTCTTTGCCATTTTTTTTTTTTTTTTTTTTTTTTTTTTTTTTTTTTTTTTTTGACAGTGACATAAATTTTTAGTAAGACGCCACTCACTCAAAAGCATTGACTTAAGAAGAATTTACTTCATAGGAAGTGTTTCTGTCTGTCTATGACTCTTTGATTGGAGACTTCTGCAAAGTTTGGATGTCCATCTTTGTTTCCCCCCCCCCCCCCCCAATATTCCATAGTGTTCCCTCTTGTTCTTGAAGATTGGTGGTGTGCTGTTATGTTTTAACCTTTGGGTGGCACTTATCAAATGCCTCCAGGTTTATATTGCTTAAAATAATTTCATTAAGTGAGTAGATGGTGAATGGTTGGATTTGCACTAAAAAAGATGAAAAACATCATTTCCAAAACTTGGGTTTAAATTTAATCTAACAACTCATAAAACAGTAGTGCAGCTGTTCAGAATAATGTTATAAAAATGGAGATACACTAACATTTAAAGCAAGTTGAAAGGTTTAAGATTGAAAGAATTAATGAGAACAGTTGATGGGATAAAACTTAACAGTCAAAACAACTTTGAAATTAAAATTATACTTAATTAATAATCATTTATAAACCACACAGTTCATACTATGTAACAAAGATTTTTTGAAAATATTATTATATGCATGGTTTTCAGTTGGTATAGTATCCTTGGACTACTTCTTTTGATTTCTGAAGAATTTTCCAACCAAAATTTAAATATTTGATTTTTTTGTTTACAGATGAGTGACATAGGAAGTGAAGATGAAAGGGAGGAGAAAGATGAAGAAAAAGAAGAAGAGGACTTGTCCTCAACAAAATATGCTGCCCCTATTTCAGCTCTACCACCTAAAGTTGTTCAACAAGAGGAAAGTCAAGTTGAAGTATCTGCCAGTCCTGCCTTCCAGTGTCTTGATGAGGTGATAATTATAATATATCAAAAAGATTTGTTGAATAATTGTACACAATAGGAAAAGTTTAACTGACTATAAAAAAAAATGCTGCTCTTATTCTGGTTATCCTCAAATTCATTTTCCTTGATTTTATATTTTTTTCCTTATTACTTACAATTTTTTTTTTTTTTTTACATATTTTGGTTTGTTTGGACATCTCAGTACTGTGCTTGTTGCAGGTGTGACTCTATTTCTATTTTTTACCTCATATAAACAAATTATAGTGTATTTATAAGATTTCCCTGTCCATCTGTTGTCTCATCACTATTGCATATCAAACCATAACGTTCACATTTATTGATGAATTTTGATCAAACTTGGCAAATATACAAACACAAGACTATGTGTCACATACCAAATTTTGGTTTGCAGGTCAAGATCCTAGATTTGACCCTTATATGCTAGTTTGAGAATAAGGTTTTTGTCTGTAAAATGATGAGAGTCTTTAGTTTGAGCCCCATTTGTTTGATACATAAGACTTAAAGGTTTGAAATACTGCCTTCTTAATTGTCTGGTGCTTGACACCAAGAAGTTAAGAATATCAACTAGTTTACCCTTTGCCAAAAAATGTGACTAAGAAAGTGTTGTGCTTGTCTGCAAATTCTGATTTGGTAAGCTTGCACCTTAATAAAAAGTCACCCTTGGTGTGTGCTACTCCTAGTCAGACCATAATACACACTTGCACAACTCAAATTTACACAAACAGTTCTTAGATTATTTACTAAAGAAACTAAACTTGCTCTCACCATGAATAACTGAAAAATTGCTAAAGCAGTGTTGAACATTACTACCACCAAAACAACCTACCAATCTTAATAGAGACTGCTCTAGTTTTAATTTATGTCTTTTTCATATTTTTCAGTTGTTTCAAGAAGGAAAATTAACTGGAACTAAAGTTGCTTTACTGAAGGCTAAATACACAGAACTCCATGAAACATTAAAAAAGTAAGTACATTTTCTGATAAGAATTTTTAAAAATTTTCTATTCTTAAAAGTTGCAATAATGCATTAATATATAGTTGAAAGAGAGTTTTAATTGTCAATCTAAAGCTTCCAAGTACATGTTGTCAAAAAGTAGTTATTCTTAGTAACAATAAAAATTTTAGCTTATTTTGATGTTTCATTGAATTGGACAAATAACTTTGAAAGTTCTTAAAAACTCTTAAAGAGGAATTAATTTTGAATGTGTTATCTTTGTATTACTTGGAATAAGATTAAGCCAACTACACCTTAACTATTAATATTATTATCTGATTATACTACCCCTCAATATCTTTTACACCATGGTTATTTCCACAACATATTGAAATCCCAAAGGATTTTTTAACAGTGCTCTAAAATCCCCCTTGAACTCAAACAAATGATGACAAGGAAATAAGGTTTTATTACAGTACTTTATCATTCAATTTAAAAAAAAAGAGAGAGAAAGCTGTAGATGATTTAAAGTTAAAAAATTGTTTTGTATGGTTATAAAATATTTCGTTTTATATTTCAGAACTAGAGATAATGAGACGAAATTACTTCAAAATGCAAAAGATCATACAGTAGAATTAGAAAAACAAAGGGCAGAATTAGAAAAAGCTGATAATTTTCCTGAGAGTGCAGCCAACACAGAGGTTACTAAGTTAAGACAACAGTATTTAAAGCATACAAATGAATTGGCACAGGCAGAGGAAAGACAGTATCAATTGGCATACAAAATAGAAACGTATGTATGAAATTATTTTGAAATGGTAATCTGATTGTGTATCAAGATAAAATACTGATTTTGCCAATACAACTTAAAAAGTATAAAATAAATGCCAATCAGAATTCCATTGTTGATATTCATTTCTTATACCCTTTCATGCCATGATGAATAATTTGGAGTTATTTTGTTTTTTACACTCTAGTCAAGAATTTTTTAACTAATATAAGAACAGGCAGTTCAGTTCTGATGGTGAAAACATTATTGCCCAATAGGAAGCCAGCAACATTTGTTAAGTAAACTGACAACTTTCTCTCTTGGTGATCCATAAGTTTTTGCAGTAAGTGATGAATCTAGAAATTGCTTGGAATACCAGAGGTAAAAATAATTGCCAGTGACTTCCAAAATAACCTTGTCTCCAAGCCATAATTTCATTTTTGTTTACTCCTATAGTCATATACTAGGGTGATTTTAATATTTCATTCTATCTAGTGTTTTAGATTGCAAGAAGAACATAAATTAATGGAAAAAGAATATGCCAGAATGCCAAAGAAATCCGTAAGTAATGTGACCATAGCTTTTATAAGATCATCGTATTAAATATGTATTTGATAACAATAATTGAACTTTAGGGTTGCATAAATTTAGTATAGATATTGTTTTTTATTGTTTACATTTAGACTGAAATTTACTGGTACATGTAAAAGAAGAAACTGATTCCAGCTTTTTCTGTTTATTTTAATGAAAACTCCATTCAGATTCTACCACTACTTAAAAATGATTCCTTTAATGTGCATATTAGAGTAAGCCTTTGATTTTCTTTCTTGTGAATCTCTTGTTCACTCTTGTATTTTGAAAATTTCAACAACAAAAAAATAAATAAATAATAAATAAATGAGAAACTTTGAAAAGTTATATGAAAGCACTTTGTCTGTTTTTAGGAGATGGAAAAGAAAGAAAAGCAACTCCAGTCAGATATAGAAGAACTGAAGAAAGAAATAGCACAGCGTCACATTGAGTCTAAAACTTTACGAGAAGATCTAGAGGCTACAAACAGACAGATTGTTTTGGATAATAAAGAATATGAAAAGCTTGTAGATGAATTAGAAAACCTCAAGGTAAGACTTTATCTATTATTTACAGTTATAATTGATTTTTTGCTTTAATTAATTATAGTCCTCTTTGTGCCTAGGTGGCACATAAGGCAGCCAGTGTCTGTGTGTCTATTTCTTTAGTCGGTGATTACAGCAGAAGGGGTGACTGGCTCCATGCTGCAGGTGTTACCCTGTTAGCTGGCATAACCTGTTTCCAGTACGGTGGAGACGTGGGGCTTAGACTTTAGGCCAAATTTTTGTCTTATTAAAAAAATAAACACAAACTTGCATGCATTATCTTAATGCATCAGACAACTAATTTATTAAAATATACATTTTTGTACATTTTTACATGTATGAATGTGTTAAAAAGTTTGAAGTTCAACAATTGGAAAATTTTAAACATATTGTTAGTTATAATTAACGGTAACCATATATTTTTTTAAAATAACTTGTTGAATGCCAACTTCTGTTACTACATTTAGTTTACTTCAATGTTATTTCAGGGTGACTTGGTGCAGATTAACACATTACCAAATCAAATTGCCAAGGAGGCTGATAAACTGGGTCGACAGAAAAAGTAAGATTTTATTCTTTTTTCTAAAAATAAATTTCAAGATAAACAGGAACAAGTCAGATAAAAATAGCTGTATATAACTATTGAACAAAAATTTGATAATTTTCAAGTAATGTCGTGTTTAAAGCTGCATTAAGTTTTCCAAAGAAAAAAATAAAACGGTGCTAATCTAATTAATGATGTTCCTAATGAACAATGTTACATTTGGTTCAACAATAAAAGCTCGAATAAATACAGAAATTACAGTAATTACCCAGCAAGATGCAGCATTTGGGATCTAATATTAGAACATTGTTACATCATCAAAACCCGGGTCATTTAAACACAACTTTAAAAATGGTAAAATATGAAAAATTAAACACAGAACTTCATTGAAGTTGTCACTTGTGACTTAGTAAGGGATACATAGGACCATTTCAAATACATCTGGATATTAATTAAAGACAATTAATGCAATTTGTCATGTTTCACCTTCGATTCATGGGTTTTTCCGTACATCTGTGCGCATGCTCCAAGCTTATAATTACCATTGTTAAACATTGACCAACCTGTCAGAGGATTCCATTTACTAACAGCTAAAAGAAATGAAATTATAGAAAATGACTGTTACGGATCGTGGTTAGAGGATATCTATTTTTTAAAAAATATATTTTTAGAAAATCAAAAAAAATTCAGAAAATTGAAAAACTTAATGCAGTTTTAAAGCCCAATTTCTTTTCCTATGAAATACCATTTAAAAAACCCTTGTAATTTACCAAGAAATAGAAAGGATTTTGAGTTCTGAATCAACTTGAAATTTTTATAGTTTCCATCTGAGACCAGTTAATAAAAGAAAAAGATTTTTCAAGCCCATCTTGTTTTATGATATTTAAGTTCACTATTGCACATTTTTGTTTTTTTGTTGCAGTTTTCACTGCAACAAAAGAAACATTTATGTCATTGGTTTAATTTGTTTATAGTGAAATAGAGAACAGACTCAAACAACTTGAAGTTGAATACCAAGAACATCAGGAATTAGCAAAAAATCTAGAAAATAAGCGAAGAACTGCTGAAGAAGAAAAATTTGATGCAGATTCTGAGCTTGAGAAACAGCGATCACTTAACATGCAGAAAGAAAGGGAATATAATATGTTATTAAAAGAATCAGAATATGCCAAGGACAGACAGGCAGTACTAATGGCAGACAGGTGAATATATAATTAATATAATATTCTTTTTCTTTTATTGGATTTTGAATTAACTGCTTTTAACTCATTCCTTAGACATATTTGAAAATCTTGATAATCTTCAGGTATAAAGTTGTTTGGTTTTTTGTTTTTTTGTTTTTTTGTTTTTTTTTTTTTTGGGGGGGGGGGAGGGGTGCAGATTTTTTTTTATTTCTGAAAAAAATTCACTGATGACATAAACTTTATTTTAAATCTAGATTAATAAATGCTATATACATGTATATAATATATTTCATGGGTTTAAGTGTTCATTAGTTAAATCTTTTTAAAATGTGATTAATTTCATACCACATTTCTTTTTTAAAACTCTGTTTCTCTAAAATGTTTTATATCACACTTTCAATTTACACTATTGGTAAGATCCAGTGAAGACAAACTATTAGACTAAGTGTTAGATTTTTTACTTACATAGGGCAACTTTAGATATGAGTCTGAGGCATATACATTTAGAAAAGAAAAATACTCATGATGTCCATTCAAGGAAAAGCAGAGAAAAAGACAGGGATTTACGTAACTTGAAAAAAGCTGAACTTCAACTTAAAGTTGCAGATGAATCCTTAGCTCACACAAAATCTGTACATGAAAAAATAAAATCACAGGTATGGCTTTTATTTGATGTTACACATGTGTAGAGATTTTTGTTGACACAGTGTAGATATTTTTCCCAGAAAAATAGTTTATGATTTAAAAGTCATTTAGAATCGATGTCCCATTGAAGCATTTTTATCCATATAACAATAATATTATGTACTTTTTGTTAAAATTCTGTTCTGAAAATATAAAATAAAAGAATAATTAATTAAATAAAATATAAACAAATAAATAAATTTTTTTAAAAATTAAATGACACAAAAAAAAATACAGGTAATAGTACATGTATTTTAGATGAGGATTGGTTCTTGTTAGAATAAGTTTGACAGTTCACTTGTATGTGTATTTTATTTAAAAACAACATTTCCTAAATGATGATACATGTACTCATCCTGTTATATAGGTGGACTCACTGCCAAAGGATGATGGTACTCTAACTAAAAAGAAGGAAGAACTTACAAAAGAAGTTGAAGCAACAAAACGGGCATTATTACAACAGGTAAATTTACTTACATTTTCATGATTTTATCCCCTACAACCTTGTATGCAAAGCAGGGATATAATACTCCCTGTCTATGCATTGCATGTGCATATGTGCATGCATGAGACATGTATCATATACAGTTGTACCTGCATTAGAATTGCTAAACATTTTAGACATATATTTTGCATATCAGGGCAAATGAGATTCAAAACCTAATTGAATATGAAAGGTTCAACATATGATGGGAATATGAGCACTTTTGTGAAAAACCTTTGAGAAATTCATAGTTATATTTAACATATTCATAAATTAATTACTTGCATTGTATGATAATGGTGGATGAGCAATGCAAGTTTTCTTTCACATTGAGGCACTAGTGTAACATTATCCTTTATTCAGGTCCATTGGGTTTTCTATGAAAATTTTCCCCTTTCACAAAAAACAATACCTGTAGTAGAAGTAACACTGTTTTGGTTAAATTTTTAGCTCTTTCCATGCTTTGTAATATAGAATAATGATTACTACTTTAATTGTTTTGCTTTTGATTTTTATTTTCAGAATAATTTAACAGCTGTTGAACATGTAAAACTTGAAGCAAGTGCAGCTGAAGAACAAAATTTATTATATGAACAAAGTGATTTAAGAATAGAAGTGGTAGAACTTACAAGATTAGCAGCCATTAAGGTTGGTACTTTAGGAAAATTGATTCTAGATAATATCAGTTTATGGTCCAATAAGTAGGGCTGCAGTTAGTTTCTCAAACTTTTATGTATTTTTTTCGTAAGAGGGCAGTCCACATGATGTCGTTTTGTCACATCAATAAATATTGCTTAAAGTGCAAAATGCAATATTAAACTGTGAAACAGCTTACACGTGTATACCATGAATGGTAATACATGAACTTTGATATTATCTCAATAAAAGGAATGTGCAAAAGTTTGCAAAAATATGTGAACAACTTACACATGTATTCTATTAATTGCATTGCATATAAGTTGTATTTTAAAAAATGTGTATCAAGTATTATTCATGCAATTTTAGTGTATTTGTTTGCTCATTCCTTCATTCATTCTTTTCTGTTCAGGCTGATGAGAGAGAGCAAAAGGCTAGAGATTTTATGAGAGCAGAAATGAGATATCACAAAGCTGTTGAAGATCTAAAAACAAAGGAACTACAGATACAAGATCATCAGAAAAAACATCAAGAAATGAACCAGAAGTAAGAATAATTCACTTGTGCTATCAATATAAATACCAGTAGAAATTGTAAAAATTATAATCTCTTAGTTTGATTCAAATGTAGTGTCCATGTTTACCTTGATATAATCAACACTCCTGGAAAAAAATACTGATGTAAGTGCATTTAGTGTTTTAATTAAAGGGTACCTGTAACCAAAATTTTTTTCATCACAGTTGTTTTATATATTATTTAAATATAACAATATTGAAAACCGCATCAAAATTGGTGACAAAATAAAAAAGTTATAGTGGTTTGAAATCCACTGTTTTTAACTTTCTCTTTATTGCAAAGTGAAACGCCTCGTTTTGAGTTATAAACGTGTGACGTCATTGCAGTATTAGAAGTAGTGACTAACATAATAGACAGTAGTAACAATGATGATATATCGGGGTATGTAGAAGAAAGTAACGACTCTGACATGTACCTATTTATGTCAAATAGTTCGTCATTATTTGGGGAAGCAGTAGACAATCTTATAAGTGATGAATTTGGAGTATAGCCGTTATTTATTGCAACCAAAAACGGACTGAATGTGATGAACATATTGAGTCGAGTCCCTACCTACTCGAGAATTGTGACTGCATTTGGTTGCATAGCTGTTGAAAAATACGCTAACTTGTCAATAACACGAAAATTGAATATATCTTTGACTTTTTTTTAAATAAATGATTTTATTAAGTCGGACTGGACAGACTCGAGAACTACGATAAGTTGCATAGCTATAACAAAAAATACGCGATTAGTTTTAACTTGTCAAATACACGACAAAAATTAATTTTATCATCGACATTTTAAAATGAATTAAATATCAAATCGGACTGGACAGACTACCTGATGAATATTATGGAACTTGCTGTGGTGGCATGTGTTGATTTTGAATTTCTATTAAAATATATTTAAAATTCAAAATTTTGAATGCATTATTTTGATTAAAAAATTTAAAATCACCACATTACAGTGGCACCGGCTAAAAATCAATACATAAAAATCCAATCGCCTATGCTCTTTTGTGCAATGTTTATTGACAGTTGAAATTAATGACCGTGATGTAGAAAACTTTTAAGTAGTCTGGCGGCAACACATTTCCTTGATAATTGGAAGTTGTTCACACAATCAAAGTTTGTAACATAGTTCTTTTCAACTGCCCAATGGCTGTTTAATGCTGGGGGTAATTAAAAAAAAAAAAAAAAAAAAAAAAAAAAGATATTCCATCTCAAATTTTTTTATGCGAAATATTTCATAATTGTTTAAAATGAAATGACACAGATTTTAAAATGAGATGACATTAAGAAAAGAGATAATAATAATAATAGCGAAAACTAAAACTGAAATCTAATAAAATCAAATGTCGTAAGTAGACATAAACATGTTTTAAATAGACTATTCTGGTCGTCAATTTTGAATTTTCAATTTTGTCTAAAAGTTATATTTTATTATTATTATTATTATTATTATTATTATTATTATTATTATTATTATTATTTTTGACATGCAAACTAAAGAAAAATTTGTTTTTCTTACTTTTTAAAATTTAAAAATGAAATATTCATTTTTTCCGGAGTGAAAACTTTATACTGTATATGACAAATAACGTTTACCAAATAAAATTATTTTACTTACTCGAACTGTAAATGTAGTCATTGTATATTACAGGTCGTAAGATAACTTTATCAACCTGCATATCAATTTTGCAAATTATAGGTGACATCCTGTTAATTACAGGTGTGGGTCTAAATCTAAGGAATGTGTCTAATAAACAAAAGGATTAATAATAATCTTAATTATCGGTACATATCAAACGGATGTTAATTCAACTTCATTAAAAAGTTTTCCCGTAAAATAATTATAGAAAGTTAAACTTAGAGTTCGTATTTGACTTATTTTAGTAGTTGGTAAATAATATTCTGTGGAGATACATGTTACTGGTATGACGTCACAACACAGGAGCCTCGATATCGACCTTTTTGATTTGGATTTCTGGAGATGTAATAGAAAATCATCGATATCTACCTTATTATGGAATGGAATTTTATGAAATTTTCGCTACAGCCATATTTAAGTACAACGAATAAAATATGTCAAAACTGAAAATCGTTACAGGTACTCTTTAACGTCACTTCAGCTGTTGCAAATTTTTGAAGAACATGTATTTGGAATACAATATGTATTTATTCAATGATTTAAATCTTTCAGATTAAAAGACTTTGCTAAGTTGTATGATGTGATAAAGAATGAGAGAAACAAATGTGTAAATTTGATACAAACAAGTACACAGAAGGCTGCAGAAATGAAAGAAAAAATTAAAATATTACAGAATGAAATAGAAATTCTACGCACTGCAGTTATGCATAAAGACAGGTAATGATTACATTGACAAAAATTGTGTTAAGTGTCAAGTAAATGAATATATTTTTTAAAAGTCTAAATATTAGTTTCTTAATTTTACAATGTTGCAAAATATTGGGATAATGGGATCTATTGACAATACAGGGCTTTGGCTTTATATTCTGTATCTGTGATTTCTTTTATTGCCTCACCATCTACAAGCCTGTAAAATGCTCTCTCTCTCTCTCTCTCTCTCTCTCTCTCTCTCTCTCTCTCTCTCTCTCTCATTAATCTTATGCAGATTTGTCTTCACTGTATTCAATTCATTGAATATTTCTACTCATCTTTTTTAATTTTTTAAAATTTTTTATTTATTTATTTATTTATTTATTTATTTATTTATTTATTTATTTTCATTTATTTATTTATTTTATTATTATTTTTGTTGTTGTTGTTGTTGTTAATCTCATTTTCAACAGTATACTCTTAATTAAATTTACAGGGAACTTCAGAAACAGAAATTAAAACATATGAATAGTATAGTGATGAGAGACAGTTTACGTAATGAAGTAGCTAAAATGACTAATTTACACACAGAAATGAAAGCTACAATAGAACAACAAAAAATGGACTTATCTAAGCTTAATACAATGATAAACCAAGGTGAAGATGAAAGTACAAGGTTAAGGAAGAGATATTCTGATGTACAACAGAAGAGAAATGAAAGGTATGTACATGTATATATTAGGTCGTGGATGTTTGATTACATAATGTTGAATTTGTTTATGTTTATTCATGGAGCATTTTAATAAACATATGTACATTTATAAGTTTTTTTTCATGTACAAAAGTGTGTGTTCATTAAACTGTTCCTTCAACAAGATCGTTTTCATTGATTTCATGTTCCAAACAAAGTAAAGCAAGAGGAGACTTTTAATTCTTATTTTCTTCAAAATTTATATGCTAACCTTTTTTTTTTTTTTTTTTTTTTTTTTTTGGTACCCTGAATGCGTATAGTTGCATTCCATTAATGAATGAATACTTCCCCTTCGTTAACTAATATGAAAAAAGCTTGTTCAGAATTAGAAAACATCAGAAAGATTCTCATAAAACTACAGCTAATGCTTGTCAATGACAGTAGACAGTAAGATACCAAGTTAGATTTTATGTTGGTTTTGTGCTAAAAGGGATTATGAGGCCCGTTCATGATAGTGTATTTATGCTTGTGCATTGACTTCAAGTCGTTCAGGAATGTATGTTCATGCGAGCGCAAGTGAACGACCGCTATCAATATTTTAAGGTTGTTCACCTTAGATTCAACATGGCGTCCCTCGGACAAAGTTTGTAAGAAATGGCTTAATAAATTCTGAAACCAACATGCATTTCAATTTATATTCAATACAAGGGTATTGTTTTTTTCTAGAAGGGATTTGAATAATAGGATTAGTTAAAACTTATGCAAAGCTGTCCGATTTAATTTATATTTTGACATTTTCTCTCCAGTCGAGTGTCGGTGTCCAAATCTAAAGGAGGTTATTTTTAAAACATCTAGATGATTATGATGACTTACTTTCAACATGAGTACTCGCGTCTGTTCAGTAGGCATAAAAATTGTATTCGCAAGCACAGTGGAAAGCAACCAGTAACTTGAACACATCTATGGTGTTATTTAAGTTACATTTCTGCATTATCAGCAATTATCTAGGACACTTTGGTAAAGTGGCTTACACATGACCTGACTTGAAATCCTAGTGTGAGAAAGTTTGTTATTTGGCTTGCTCAGAGTCAATGATTTTCTCTGGGCACTCTGGTTTCCTTATCTAAATGAATTTTAACAAGTGAAGAATCTTAACTTTGGCATACAGTTTTTGACCCGTCTTTATGTCCATTCATTCATCTGTCATCTTGTGATACATTTGTTTCCCCATTAATAACTTTTGAAAAGATGAAGCATATTGATTTTGAAGGTCAGCGGTCAAGGTCATTGTTATAACATGTAAATATACCGGTAGTTATAGGGGTTTTCATGCAACATGTTAAGTTTGCTTCATAAAAATTTCCTGGATTTGAAATTGAAGTTTATAATAAAGTGAGGTGTGGTGGCATATATTTTTAACTGTTTATTTATTTATTATTTTTTTACTACAGAGCTGTTAAATTGGTAGAAAGAGAAGAAGAAGTAGCCATATTTTATGAAAAAGTTAATACCGAAGGTCAGTGTTTATGATACTTATTATTTACAATCTAACTAACATGCTTAAAGAGTTTTTCAGTGACCAGCTTAAATGCAATAAGTCTGATGAGAAACTACAATAATGGTGTCACTTAACCATTCATGTTTTGATATAACCAACCATAGTGTTTCCTAGCTTTTGATTGCAGGTTACATTTTATATTTATGTACAAAACAAATTTAGATAAGAATTGCATACCCTGTTTTTTATCATAAATATATAAGCTTATTTGGTTTTTCATTTCAATTCTTTATAATATGAAAGAGTTTTGTCAAGGAAAAAAACTGACAAAAAATTTATCCTCTATGTATTATTCTGTCTAATGGTTCATCAAAGTGATATTTATTGTAAAAATATTTCCAACAAGTTATTGAATTAGTTCAGTAAGATTGTTTGGAATTAAGTACAAGACGATGGGTTTAGTTTTGTATCAGGTAGCTTGTGCTTAGTACCAATGAATTTTTATAGTGGAGTTTAATTATCAAAAACATAATCACAAAGATACATGTTAATGTAACAAGACTGTTAGTCTTGTAAAGTTTTGAAACTCTTTAGACTTTGTAAACTTGTTGACATTCTCTTAACATCCTTTTAGAAATAGTGGAAAGGTTGGTATCACTTCTGATTATTTGTCATATAATACTTTGTGAAAGTTTTTAAGTATTTTAATGCAAGAAAAATTGTTAAATTATGATGTGTGATTTTAAATGCTTTCAAAATAATAAATAAACTTGTACATTGTGATTAAATTTGTATTTTATTATTATTATTATTATTATTATTATTATTATTGTAGAACAAATGATAAGAAATGGTAACGTTGAACTGCAAGCTAGAGAGGAAGAAATTCGGTTCTTAAAAATGCAATTAAATGAAGAAAAGAGAAGTATTGAATTACTAAGAAAAGAAGTTCCTAGAAAAAGAGATTTAGATAATGAACTTACAACATTACAGATACAGGTAATATATACAGTAAAACTGGATATAGTAACCATATCTATGTTAAGGTCATCTTTCCATTAAGACCAGTGTTTTAATGTCTCTACTGTATATTTCAAGCAAAAACAACCTCTCTTCATGTTTCAACATATATGATCACCTGTCTATAAAGTCCATATTTCTTAGGACCCTTATAAACAAGCAGGATGGCCTTTATGTACAGGTTTTATTATACAGTTTTTAACAGTAATTGCTGCATTTGATGATCAGTTTAACCTTTTTTTAAAACACCAAAGGACACAAATACACTTTTAATGATTATTGTTTAAATGTCAAAATACCTCAAAGTACTCTTTGTACAGATATAATTCAGTACTAGATTTACAATTCTCGTACCTCGAACAGAAAAATCCCACGCGCACACCGGTGCTAGATTTCTCTGTCTCGTCCAGTTTGTCTGGTACAGCCTCCCGCGGCGATTGACGCCTTTAGTGTTACTCAGGATGACGTATCCAATCATTGTGCTTGACGTCATCAAAACAATAGGTTTATTTATTTATTTTTCAAATATGTGCTTTTATTGTTTCTTGTCAAAATATTTTATTGTCAAAGTTGTTTTATATTTGCATTGAATACAAATCTTTGATATCCTAAACATTTGAAGTGTTGTCGATGGGATTATTTTCAAAGGGCGAATTTTTACAATGCATAAAGTGGCCAAAGGAATGCAAGGGGTCCGATACGGGTGTTTTGTTTTGTATGTATCGCAGTTATAAACATTTTAATGGTACGAGAAATAGAATCTGTCACCTGTTTGTGACCGATACAGGTTGATCTCAGCCTCGGATGATGTGATGTAACGTATCCCAATCTCGGCACAGCCTCGATTGGGATATGTTACATCACATCACCCTCGACTGCGATCATCCGGTATCGGTCACAAACAGATGACAGATTCTATTAATCTTCAATATGAGTTAAAATCTTTTTTAGAGATGGAATTTGGAAAGAAATCATAAGGTCACTTTTGTTTAATTCTAACAATTATTTTTCATCTTAATTATAGGAATGAAACATTTTCTTATTGGACCAAACACATACATGTATATTAAAAAACTTTGGATTTGTTTCATTGAGATTTAAATCTGATTTTTATACTCCCTCTAAACTCACTATATGGTTGGAATCCATCCTGTCTGCTTAACAAATTAATGTCAAGGCCATATAACCCATTGCTTTCATCACTAAACTTTACATAAATGAAACTCATTGTTGATTGATTTGTAATAGCCATAAATGCAAGGTAATATCTTAAAGACCACTGATATGTACTTCTTTTCATTCAGGAATTTATAAATCTTGACACAAAATATTCCAATGCTTTATTGAAGTAAGTTGAATGTGAACTAACTACCTATTGCTAAGGTCAAGGTCAATCATGGTGTGTAGTGACTGGGTTGTTATTCCTTTTATGACAGTTTAAAAATTGCTACTTGATACTCATAGGTATTTTTATACTCTTTTTATAGCTTCAGCAGTGTCAAGACAGAATGTTAGAGTTAGAAAAACAATTAGAGAATCCATATGATACAACACGAGTACGATATTTAGAGGGTAAAGATCTGTCGCCAGCCGAGTTACAAAATAAAATGGAGGAGGTATGTTATGCATTGCTAATTTTATATATTTATAAAAATATTATATTATTTCACATTGTGCAGTGATTTGAATTCAGGCAGGTATTTTATAAACACTATTTCATCATTTTAATCATGTCAAAATACAGGGTTTACCTCAAACCTTTTCTTGTGCCTGAGTGCTCAAAAGTGTCAGCTTATGTATCACACCACCTTCATGTACAACAGCATAATTACTCCAATTAAACCTCTTAAGAGACATTGCTCGAGATTAACATCTGGCAGTTTAGATTTATGGACCTTGTGTAAACTATGTGTAAATTATAATATTTTGCTCTGCATATATAAAATTGCAATTCCAATCATACACATGGTTTATATTTAATTTAGATTTATTATTCTGTATACAATGTATTGCCATATCTATCTTATTGCCAAATATAAGTGCTCTTTGTCAATGAATAATTAAACAATGTGTATTTTATAACAGTAATTTATTAAAATAGAAAGTTAAAATAATATTTATTTTATTTTACTTAGCTTGAAATGAGACTTGCAGAAAAAGAGGAACATTTGTTAGAGAAGGATTTGATATTAGAACAAGTGAACAGACTAACAGAAAGAGTTAAAAATAAAGCAGAAGGTGGAAGAGAAGACACATTGACGTTAGCCAAAAATGTAAGATACTGTTACACATAGCAACACACGTATCCTGAAGTACATGTATTCACTTTGTTTTGGTTTTCTTTGTGTAAATTTATATATTATCAGTATTTTTATATTTTATGTGGCATAAAAAAAGAATGTTTATAAATGCAAAAAGTGCAATATCAAAAGTATAATTAGAGTTTGTACTTTTGTTTTTTGCAGTTGTTAATAATATATTAGTGTATATTATTAATGGAATATGATTTCACTCAATTAATTAGTTTAGTCTTTGTACATGTTTCTATTTCAATTTTCTGTTGGACATAATTGTTGTTAAAACACAATCAAGGGTTAATATGGAAGAAAAAATACAACAGCATTTAAATATACCGTACTAAAATGTGCTCGATTTACATGTAGATCTTGATTACATGTAGGATAATATGTCAACTCTAAAATGCACATTTATTATATATTGTTCATAATTCCATGTATTAGTTACGAACAGTTTTCTAGTTTTTTTAATGTAAGCATCTTTGTTCTTTTCAGGTGAATGAACTGCAAGCAAAAATAAAAGAAACAACAAGAAAAATGATGGCTATGGTATCAGAATTATCCATGAACCAAGCCAATTCTCTGAAATTACAACAACAACTTAAAGAATATGAAGCAGACTTAGAACAGTGTTATATAAGAATGGAGAAAGGAGAACCACCAAGTGAACCCATTGAAAGAGAATGGCTTAAATACTTACGAGATGAAGAGAGGAGACTGCGTGATAAGGAAGAGTTACGATTGGTAAGTTTCTTTAAACTGTATTCAGGGCATATAAGAAACCATGAATTACTGGTAAGTCTGTTTGATTGCTAATTAGAAGCATGTAAACCTGTGAAGCTAAGTTCTACATTTTAATAGGGCCATAAATAGTGAAAATATAAACAAATAAATCTTTCAGTAATTTTAATAGGGCCATAAATAGTGAAAATATAAACAAATAAATCTTTCAGTAATTAAATGTACCCAAAAATATCATTTCAAACAGAATTTAACTAGCAAACTTATCATTTTGAAATCTAAATTGAAACTGGTGTGCCTGTGGAGACATGTATCTATCCAGTTTACAGATTCTGTTATTTATATAAGTTTTCTAAAGTTGAAAAGTTGACTGTATGTTCTATTTGTAAATGTCATGTTTAATTTTATGTAATTTTTAAATATAATTATTTCTTACAGGAGGAAGAAGAAGAGGAACAGTATAAAATTGCCGGTGGTGTCACCACAACTGCTGAACCACGTCCAAATGCTTACATTCCTGATGATGATAGTGAACTTCCTATTCCAAGGCCTTATGGGAAACATGCCCCATTCAAGCCATCAGAAGCAGGATCAACCATGCGACACATCAGAAAGCCAGTGCCTAAACCAATTGAGATATGATCAAATGTGGGACATAATGACAGTGACATTATTATCATATTTCAAATTTATGGTTTCATAAATAATTTATGTGTCTTATAAACTTTCTAAATTCTTCAGGGAAGAAAAACTGATAAATATTGATTTGCCTTTCCAAAAGTGCTTTTAATTATCCTCAGTTATTCTCAGTTGTAACATTTTGTTCAAACCAATTGGTTTTTGAATATACAATTGTTTGTATGGAGTACTTGTGCACTGTGTTTATATGCCACCAGGCAATTGTTCACTAAAACTCTTGTACATGTATTTTAAAATGGATAGCATACCTTACTCTATACCTGGTTACAATAAGAATTTATTGGTTTGTTTACTTTTGAGAACTATCTGCTTTGGCATGTCCCTAAAAACACCACTTTCTTTAGAAAAGCTTAATACAAAATTTGTACTCTCGATTAATTTGATTATAAAACAATATAAATATCAGTTAAAATAATTCGTATTACATGTTGTACCTCCTTTCTTCATTACAAGGGATTTTATGAATTTATGCTTGTATATCTTTTTTCTCTCTCCTACAATTTCCACAATTTGGTGTATCATATGCCATAATGTTTTTTTAAAAAACAACAACAATGTCATTGATTACAGGAAAATGATATTCAATATAATTTGTTATTATTCTTTTTTTTTTTAACCAAGATAGGGAGGGAAATTTGTTAATAAAGTATTGGGTGGGAATTGGTAACTGTACAATAGTCAGTACTAAGTACTGAAGCATGTTAATATTGCCTTTGCCAGAATAGTTTAATATGAAGTAAACAGTGAATAATTTTTTGATAAAAGCTATGAAACATCACATTTGCTTGTGTACGTAGTTCATGTATTTCTGTTTGCAAGCACTCTCGTCTTTAGATGTCAAATGTCACAATTTTGAATTTTTAGTTGGTAAAACAGTGTCCGACAGTGATAAATCCACATTCCGTCCATAAATTTATTTTTTTTATTGAATAATTACTTATATTATTATTAGGAAATAAAGTCTGTGATTTGAGATATAATTTGGATGAGGAAGTAGAAATCATGAGTGATAACTCTAGCATATATATATACTAGTAGTCACTTGTTTTCAACATTCATATTACAAGTTTATTTTCTTAAAAGCTAATTGTGATATTCATATTTCATTATAAAAAGAGTTTAAATTTGAAGATCATGTATATATTGCCATTTATCATGTTATTATTAAGTAATAAAAGTAATGAAATATTGGAATATCTGTGTGAAATTTTTTTTTAGAACACTGAATCAACCTTCTTTATATTATAGTATAATGCATTTTCGTATCTGTTCCTGGTAAGACTTCAACTTGAACAGGGTCTTTCCGATGAGACCTTAAAAACAGATGCCCCATGTCACAGCAGGCATTTTATGTTAAAAATACCCTACCTGCACATTGCCAAAGCACACTGCAAAGGTTAAAATTTCTACCTCTTCACCTCAGTGGCCGAGTGCTCTAAAGCGTGTGCTTATGGATCACAGTACCTCTCATCGCCGGGGTTTGAATCCCACTCACCGCCTGTGTTCGAATCCCACTCGGGACAGATCCTAGTGTGAGCTTGCTGAAGGTTGGTGGTTTTCTCTGGGCACTCCGGTTTCCTCCCATTCCAGAACTGACCGCCTCGAAATAAGTGAAAGATTCTTGACTGGGGTGTAAAACACCATTTCTCCTCTCCACTCTTCACCTATAGCTGACGCCATTTCATTATAAGTGAAATATTCTTGATTGGGAGGTAAAACCCCATTGAATCAATCATTCTACTTGAACAGTAACATGTTGGATTTTATTATTACGTTTGATCAAACAGTTTCCTTTTCATATGAATCTTCATTCCCATCATTTAATGTTGGCATACTTATGATGGTAGAATGCATTCTCACATCTGTTTCCGGTTAAACTTCAATAAAAGTCCCGTTAAGATGCCTGAAAGAAATTTAATGTGCTTACATGTTGTTTTGATTTCTGCAAAATTCAGAAATTACTGCCTTAAAATAAAAATTTACTCATACCAAACCTTTTTTTAAATCTTTTTAAAAGAATAAAATTAACACATTTGTGGTTTGATACATTAACAAATCAATAAAGAAGTAGGTATTGCTAGGTGTGTCTGATACCTACTAAAAAGATGCGAGATTCTGGGAACAGTTTCACAATCATTCTTTAATTAAGATTTCCCTTAACTTAAATCTTGCAAATATTTTGGTAAATTGTCTGGGTATTCAGGAATTTAAGGTGTCATTTTGAAGATCACTTCAAGCTTGTAACATCTGTATTTAGTTTCATTACAAATGTTCATTTGTAATTCAAACAGATATAGCCAAAATTTGCGGTAGGTATAAAAAGTAAACGGGAGAAATAAAAGAAAAGTTAAATTAAATATTTTGCCTACGGTAGGTTCATTAGATGAAGTTTTAAAAAATGAACAATTTAAAAAAAAAAATTATGACTCTAGGATGAATTTTAACGATTTTATGGCGAAAATATGTTTGCATATGTATGATACTGTTCACCAATACGTGTTAGACAGGAGTAAACGGGAGAAATTATAGAGAAGTTAATTAACATATTTTGTCTACGGTAGGTTCATTGGATGAAGTTTTAAAAAAATGAACAATTTAAAAAAAAATTATGACTCTAGGATGAATTTTAACGATTTTATGGCGAAAATATGTTTGCATATGTATGATACGTGTTAGACAGGAGTAAACGGGAGAAATTATAGAGAAGTTAATTAACATATTTTGTCTACGGTAGGTTCATTGGATGCAGTTCAAAAAAATAAACAAAATTAAAAAAAAAGAATTATGGCTTTAGGTAAGATTTTAAGTATTTTACAGCTAAAATTGTGTGTCCATGTCGTAAAGTACGTAATGTCAAAGAGAGGTAACTCTTGTAAACTGTGGGTGTCAATTAGCAGACGCGATTACCGTAGGCAAAATATTTCATTTAACTTTTCTTTTATTTCTCCCGTTTACTCCCGTTTACTCCCCTTTACTTTTTATACCTACCCCAAAATTTGCTTAAGTTTAGGAAAATCTTAGCTAAGGAATGATTGTGAAACTGGAGCCTGATACTTAATTTTTAAGTCATATATCATGGATATAAATTATTATCATAGCTTAACTCATAAAAATAACTTTTAATTTCAGTTTACATCATTTATGATTTTATAAAGCCACCTTTTTGCTATTTTGAAAGAAATTTGATTGAAAAATACACCATTCTTGTGATCAGCCGTTCAACATTTTATTTCAGCAAGATATTTTCACAGAAGTTGTCTCATACTATGTTATGTTTTCCCAAAAAGCAATCTAGTCAGATTCAGCCTTCACTCCATATCTCTCGCAACAAAAACTGCAAACAGCGCAATTTTTAAGATTTCTTAACAAAAAAAAAAAAAAAAAGAATGTCATGTAAATGATGTCATATATGAAGCAGTTCTTAATATTTTAGATACGTATACAAGTACTTTCTCCTTTAACGACATCTAGCGAGTTCTATGCAAGAGACCAAGTATAGATTGATAGTCCCAGGTTAAAATTTTAGGCACCTATAGTACCTTACCAAGCCTTCTTTACATGTAATCACTTGGTTACATTAGGCAGGTGAATATAATTTTTGTCTTTCTTATGCTTCATTTTCATACCCTTTTCCCAAAATACAACAAATACACGTGACTGCAATAAATGAGCATTTACTGCCAATGGAAACTATACATTAGGCGACTGAGTATAAACCTCTTCTCATGAGTTGAGTATTAGTGTAATCATAAACACTATATCTTTTCATACCAATCATGATAATGCACCAATGATTTAAACTGTTAAGGTTTTGTCAATAAAATGAAATCCTTAAGACCAGCCATGTGGATTGTGTCAACAGCGCACTGAACTGCTTAGGTATTATCCTTGTAAAGCTTCCATGACGTTCTATATACTTCGGAATTATTAACTTACTGCAATGTTTGGCACCAACTATACGGAATGTGTCAGTGCTGTTCTAAACTGCTGAGGTTTTGTCCTATGAAATCTTAAGATACATTACAGGGTTTGATCATAAGTAAGTAAAGCCTCTGTGATCGTTCTAGAGTATACTTCGGAATTGTTATTAACTTACAGCAATGTTTAAAGCCAACCATACGAAATGTGTCAGTGCAGTTCTAAACTGCTATGGTTTTGTGAATAAAATGTGTCAATACCGATCTTAACGGCTTACGTGTTGTCATAAATTAAATTTTGAACAACAATGCAGTTTTGAGCACTTACCATATGCAATGTGTCAATGCCGTTTTAAACTAATTTTGGTGTTACCATGAACAAAATATCAAGAAACACTGGAGTTTGGCACTAACCATACTAAATCCTCAAATGTCCCAATAACTTCCTAAACTTCATGAACTAAATATGTGTTAATTTTGTCATAAAATGTAAAGCTAATGTCATTGTCGTATTTTTAGGTGTGTGTGTGTGTGTGTGTGTGTGTGTGTGTGTGTGTGTGTGTGTGAGAGAGAGAGAGAGAGAGAGAGAGAGAGAGAGAGAGAGAGAGAGAGAGAGAGAGATTGCAATGTTTTGTAACAATCATACAGAATGTGTCAGTACCGTTCTTAACTTCTTATAAGTATTATCATAGACTTTATATTAAAGAATTCTTAAGCATTTCACATTAACCGTACAGGAATTTGTTAACGCCGTCTTCAACAGTTCTCGTCTCGTCTTAACCTTTTCATACTTACACTTTAAAAAGTTAAATAATTAGAGACACTGCAGTAGAAATTAACTTGAATTGAATGTTGACGCTGTTGGCAATTACCCAACGGAATGTACCAGATCTATTGTTAAACAATACAACGGTTTTCGCCAACATTAAAGAATGTCAGCGCTCCGACATGTTTAGAGACTTATTTACAAGTAAAATTTCAGAAGTCACTATCATTTTTTTTTTTTTTTTCTTTGATTAGTTTGATAGAGTTTCGGTCTTCATCATTTTGTATCGATTACGTACAACTTTCCCCAGCGTTAAATATCATAACTTGAACCTTCTGAAGGTTGTTTGGTCGACTCAGTTAAATGTTCTGAGAGATTCTTTGACAAAAAAATTTAAATGCGGATTGCATGTAATGAATTCATTGTAAACTATTACAAGTAATTGTCTTTTTCGGTAGACTTTAATATACTTTGAAAGCAACGTTGATGCTTTCACCAGTTTCAATAAATACTAAAATATTCTGAAAAAATGCAGAACAAACGTTAACGACTTAATGCGAAATTTTCGAAACTCCGATCCGACTAGGACGGGCGCGGTACTTATCCTTTTACTTATATAATTACGACAACATACCAGTGGTATTTGTACTTGCAACTAATTTAAATCTACAAACAAGGTCAATTTTCATCTTTAAATGCATAAAATATACAATCAATAAAATGACGTCACGCATTTGCATTATGATGACGTAACGCGGGCACCCTGTTTCTGATGAAAGCCTGTCTTAATATGCAAACAATAGGTTGTAACTTGCAAGTGTGATTTCAGTTATTACGGAGACCAATGAATTGCAAAGTAATTAATAAATTTTTTTGAGCGAAAATACTAATAATAAAAAAGTGCATTACGGATCTCTCAAATATATATTTTTTAAAAATAATTTATTCACCCTTATTAAAATCCGTTATATAACGAATCATAAGTCGTGGAAACCTGGGGAACGAATTTAAATAAATATAAGTTGGAACGAATTACTATTCCATGGCGGGCACGAATTATAATTTGTTTAATTTCCATCCACGATTACGTTTTATAATTTGTGCCATAAGATTGTATATCCTATTGATTGTAAATGTAATTCTTTATCACGAATAATTATTCCACTGCCATGAATTATCATTCGTTCCCATGTATGAAATTCTTTACCACGGAGTCTAATTTGTTCCCGATGTTTATAATTTGTTCCAAAGGATTTAAATCCAGGGGAACGAATTTTTATTTTTTTAATAAATGGTTTTTTTTTTTTTAAAAAAAAAAAAAAAAAAAAATAGACTACGGGTCCAAAATGCGCTTTTATATAAAGACACTTCCGTAGATAAACTGTTTAGTTTTGAAAAAAAAAAGTTTACGCGTGTAGACGAAATGAATAGTTTAGATCATTTCAAGTCATTTAAAGTCATCATGAAATGCTAATAGTTCTTGATGTTGCCGGAGACCTTTTTTGACTGATTAATTTTTTGAGGAATGTTTTAAATAATTTAAAAATTGCTAGTTAAAGCTGCATCAAGTTTTTCAATTTTCTGAATTTTTTTTAATTTTCTAAAAATATATTTTTTTAAAAAAAGATATCCTCTAACCACGATCTGTGACATTCATTTTCTAAAATTTCATTCCTATTAGCTGTAAATAAACGGAATCTTCTAACCGGTTGGTCAATGTTTAACCATGACTAAGTTATGAGCTTGGAGCATGCGCACGGATGTACGAAAAATCCATTTAATCGAAGGTGAAACATGACAAATTGCATTAATTGTCCGTCATTAATATCCAGATGTATTTGAAATGGTGTTATGTATCCCTTACTAAGCCACAAATGACATATTCAACGAAGCTCTGTGTATAATTTATCGTATTTCACCGTTTTGAAAGTTGTGTTTTTAAAAATGACCCGGTTTTTTATGACCGTGCGTAACCATGTTCTAATATTATTAGATCCCAAATTTATGCTGCATCTCGCTGGATAATTACTGTAATTTCTGTATTTATTCGAGCTTTTATCGTTGAACCAAATGTAACATTGTTCATTAGGAACATCATTAATTAGATTAGCACCGTTTTAATTTTTTTTTTCTTTGGAAAACTTAATGCAGCTTTAATCCAGACTTGATTTAGTTTGATTTGTCGGTCGTCTTTGAACAGCCATGCGATCACCATTCTTGTTACTATTTTATTTTATTTCCATGCCTTGCTTGTTCAGTTGTTATACTATTGATGGGTATTTTGTTTTGTTTTAACTGAATATATAAAAATGTCCCATTTTTGTATACTGTATTATAGATAATAGTCATGAATAATAATTTATTTCTTAATTACGGCGGTTACAGTATAGAGAATATATACAATATTTACATATAAACATTCACAATACATACGTGAATGAAGAGCTAACCTGGAGGACTGTCAGAGACTTATTAATAGTACAAAGAAAAATTACACGATCTGTTTAAATAGTGTCAATATAGAATTAGAGAATAAATTATTAAATTTGATTACATTTGCAACATTGAAATTTTTTTTAGTCTATGCATAATTTTCTATAATAATTTAAGGCTTTGAGTCTTTACATGAAATTCATTCCCAATATCTAGTTCACATAGTGTACATTTTCTATTTTCCCTGTTTCTATCGCCGCGTAGCATGATGATATTCTCACTTTAAAATGCAATTCTTCGGTTTACCCTTAGGCTATTTTCTTTTTTTTTAAAATATACACATGTAAGATGATTTTCAATTAATCTTTGCACGTTGCACCTAAGGCCGCGACAATAATAATAATAATAATAATAATAATAATACTATAATAATAACTTTATTGTTCAAACTATTTAAAGTACAAAGTTATGGCAAATACAAAATAAACTGCAAAAATACAATACAAAAAGTACAGTTATATTTAAAATATATGATAATGGCTTAATTGACTCAAGATTATATTTCTAAATAGACAAGTTGATAAATATACAAAATGGTGGATTATGTATTAAATGTGCAACACAAGTAGACTTGACTGATGATAGTGTGATTCTCTATTGTAGTTCTAATGATAAAAACACTGATCAATAAGTGTGACACATGTTTTAATATTTCAGAATTGTTAATTTTAATTAAGTAAGCATTTTATTTTTTTTTTCTGGATTTGACATCATCATGAAGAGAGGGATAGAATTTTGTAACATGATTTTCCAATTCATTCCTATGTTTTTTGCAGCAATAGCATATTCGCCTTTTGGGAAAATAACCCTAGACCCTCAGATATATACTGAGTATATACATAATTTGTGAAATTATGGGAAAATAACCCTAGACCCTCAGATATATACTGAGTATATACATAATTTGTCGAAGTTTGGGTAGTAGACCTCAGTCGTGATAAGGCCGGATGGGGGACATATAAAAAACTCAGGGGTCTTTACTTAGACCCTGCTCATTTTTTTTTTGAAAAATATGGTGGCTTATTTCTGACATCGACATAATTTTAGTCCACATAAAATTATTATAAGTTACACGACTTGCCGCGATAAAAATAAGTCGAGATATCGAGATAATTATTACGACAGGTCAACATAAGTATCGCGGCATGTCGTGTTACTTATCTCAACTTTTTATTTTGGTATCACAACTTTCCATGATAATATCTTGACTTGCCAAGATAATAAGTCGACATGTCGAGATAATTTTATGTCGACTAAAATTATGTCGATGTCAGAAATAAGCCACCATACTGGTGTTATTTATCTCAACTTTTTATTTTGGTATCACAACTTTCCATGATAATATCTTGACTTGTCAAGATAATAAGTCGACTTGTTGAGATAATTTTATGTCGACCAAAATTATGTCGATGTCAGAAATAAGCCACCATAGTTACCTTGAATTTTTTTTTAAAAAGTCAGTGCACGAGGCGCTAAGCGACATTTCTTCCTGATTGACATTATCGCCCTTGAACTGTTGTAAAAATAGTTGATTCATTACGGTTAATTTTTAATTCGTCTTTAATCATTCGGGCTAGTATCAATAAATATTGACGTGTTCGATAATCATGCGTAATATTAAGCCGGAAGTTGTACATTAACAGGATTTAGACTGAGCTGGGCAGACTTGTTGTATGTGTCCAAACATCCGTTGCATTCAGATCTAGTACATACGGCATAGGATGAATTTATTTTTAGGTGGATTCTGGGTGTTAAGTGTAATATGTGCAATTTTGTTTTTGTACACACGCACCAAGTTGTCAACTGTTACTGATGTCGGTTTCAAGCAGTTTCAAAGAGTTTATCTGACAGTCTATGTGATGGCCATGGGTGAGTGAACACGGGTGCCAGCGTCACCTAAGACAACATATTTATGTTGATACTTGTATTTTTTCTATTTGTGATAAGATTATGTCTACCTTTGATCATTAGAAAAAAAGATCCACAAAATACAATAATTTTTGGTTACCAAGGATACTATACACATAAATATTGATCATTTTAGTAATCCCAGCTGTTTTCTTATCTATTTCTATTACTATCCTATTATCAGATTATTGTCTGGCATTGGAAAAAATGATAATGTAAATACATTTTCTAATTTCATAGGGTAAGGGGTCTGCTCCATAATACTGACACACACACAGACATTGGTAACTGATGTTGGTTTACAAAAGTTTAATAACTCTTTTTTTGCATTTGCAGAAATTGATTTTGCAGATAATACAATATTTTATTTTTGGTCAGGGTCAGCCCAAAACTATTTTTACATTTATAATTTACTTTTCGTACATGTATGCAAGGTATGTATAACATGTTATTACCTATGCAAAAAAACGTGTAGATAAATAGCAAATTAGAAATAAATGCCCTCTGAGTATTACATACTTTATGTAGGGAAAAGGATCTTTTCTTATCATTTTCCACTGAAATGAAAATTAATTTGCACTGTTTCTCAGTTTACACTGTTAAAGCTGCATTAAGTTTTCCAAAGAAAAAATTAAAACGGTGCTAATCTAATTAATGATGTTCCTAATGAACAATGTTACATTTGGTTCAACGATAAAAGCTCGAATAAATACAGAAATTACAGTATTTACCCAGCGAGATGCAGCATTTGGGATCTAATATTAGAACATGGTTATGTCATCAAAACCCGGGTCATTTAAACACAACTTTCAAAATGTTGAAATACGATAAAGTAAACACAGAACTTCGTTGAATTTGTCATTTGTGACTTAGTAAGGGATAAATAACACCAGTTCAAATACATCTGGATATTAATTAAGGACAATTAATGCAATCTGTCATGTTTCACTTTCGATTCTAGGCTTTTCCCTACATCCGTGCGCATGCTCCAAGCTCATAATTATCATCGTAGAACTCTGACCAACCGGTCAGAGGATTCCGTTATTTACAACTAAAAGAAATGAAATTTTAGAAAATGAATCTCACGGATCGTGGTTAGAAGATATCTACTTTAAAAAAAATATATTTTTAGAAAATCAAAAAAAATTCAGAAAATTGGTAAACTTAATGCAGCTTTAAGCAAATTGTTTATGATTTACCGGTGCTATTTATTTCAATAAACTTATGAAGAAAACTTGGAAGGACTTCTAATTGTACCTTCCATTTAAATTTTAACTAAAATGACAAAATCAAGCCATATTGAACACTTCTGTAAAAACATTTTTCCAAAAATTGTACATAGAATTTAATGGGTGATGGGTACAAAAATGAAGTCTTACTGAAAACTTATTTGAAACACCCCAAAAATAAATTGATCAAATGTGAGTGCTCTAGCTGGTAGAACATCAATGTTCCAAGAACTGGTAGAAAAATTATTGTTGTTTTTTTTGTTTTTTTTTTTTTGTTTTTGTTTTTTTTTTTGCAAAGATTCTCATTGTGACCAGGGCCTCAGAGACAAAAGTCTAAAATACTTATGTACAACATCGTCTCTCAACACCTATGTTTGAATCTCACAAGGGCAGATCCTAGTGTGAGAAAGTTTGTCAATTTACTTGCTAGAGGTCTCTGTTTTTTCTATGGGCACTCTTGTTTTCTACACCATTCCAGAGAAAACCACTTCATTATATGTGTAAAAATTGTGACAGGGGCATGGAACACCATTAATACATTGGTAATACAATCCAATCATTATAACAGTCGTGATAAACCTATAGAGTTAAATGTTTTAATTGATACTTTTTGTACATGCATGGCATGTCTTTTCTAAGTTCATTTTTTCAATAACTCATGGTCATGTTACTGTTATACTTCTCAAAAGCTTTTTCTTGCAGTGTTTTCTGTTAACATTGTGACATTTTCCTGTTTTTGTGTTTCTTTGTTTTGACAATAACAGGGGTTCTGTTTCCCTTAAATTTCTACTGAATACAATAACAGGAAGTTTTCCAATTTTTATCACTTGAATTCTCAAAATGATAACACTAGCAAAGAAATCCAGATGTCATTACCCCAAAAAATTCAGATATTGTCACAATTTAGTATCTTTGCAGTGAGAATCCTAGCAAACAATAGAACTCTTAGGTTTGACATGGTTTCTATCAATGGCTTTATGTCCACTAATACTGCTCAGTCGGTTTATGTTGTTGGTAGAATACATCTTTTTGTGGGTGCCACAGTTGACAATCTCTTTTTTCTCTGCAGAGGGGTCTGTAGCATGTATTGAAAGTAGAACCTTGGCCCTGGGTTTTATCTGAAAGACTGTGTTACATGTACATATAGTAAATTCACATTTTTAGCATTAGTTTGAAGATGAGGTGGGAAAAAAAAAACAACCTGTATACACGAAACAGAAATTTAAAAGAAATTATCTGTCATTTATGTGCATAATAATTTATTTTTAGCTGGTGACTGGCTACAGGGGCCACATGTCTACGCCCTTTATGAGAGTTATGGGATGTCCACGAGTGATATAGAGACACTTTTTATTGCTGGCTTTGGATCCAGTATGCTCTTTGGAACAGTGGTTGGATCATTTGCTGATCGATAGTAAGTTGGTGCACATCTTTAAAACTTTTTTTTATAAAAAAAATTATTACTAAATAATGTTAATTATTAACTTGTTTAGTAATTAAATAAATATGAAAATTTTACCATTATCATAATATCACACAGATAAAACAATTGTAATTATAGTACTCATAAAAATTGCTTTAGCTCAAACTTTCATTTATTAAACAAAAACCTCTTGTCTATAAAGACAATCAATAAAAACTTTTATTATATCTCACGGAAAATTATTAAACAATTATTGGTCAATTTCTAATCTTGCGGTATGAAAAAATTCACAATGTTTAAAACAGCAGTCATCATTGCCATGGGATATTATAATGTCCTCCGCTATGCACAGAAACTTACGACTGTCCATCACGGAAATACCAAGTAAACCTACTTATGATCACATAAGCTATAGACCAGTAACTTCTACAGTTCTTTATCAGATGCAATTTTACACATTTTAAACAGGCTTTGTCGGAATAAAAGGTAAAAGTAATCTTTTTTGTTCAGTATAATAAAGTAAATAGTGCCTGTCAGCTCAGACAATAATGTTCCCTCAGACAATCCTCTCCATATTTCCCTCAACCAAGAGCACTATTTACATAGTGTTAGACTTTCATCTCCATGGCAACACTTTATAGTGGCATGTTTCTTTTGTTTTTGTTGTTTTTATTTGTATACTTACTATCAATAATGCATTTAAAAATCACTGTACTGTTAGTCCTTGATATTGTATTTATTAAAATTTAAAGTTTATTTACAATGGTTAATTGATATGAAAATCTATATATATTTGCTCAAGCTGTTATACTTGACATTCTAATGTACATGCTTCATCTTCTTATGGTAAAGATGTTACATGTATTTTGATGTGGCTTATTTAAAATGTTTCCATAAGTAACTTCTTATGTACAAATTTATAATCTTCTTCATACAAGATTTATCCTCTTATTGCAAATAATCTTATTATTAAACTTTTATTTATGACTTACCTTGTCAAATTATACAATGTTCTTAGTAAAATTGCTTTTAGCATTAAACAGTAATTCATTAAAAATCAGCTGTTCTTGAAATCTAGCTGGTTTTGTAGGTAGACAGAAGCTGTAATGGTCAAGCATTCTTAATGCTAGTTTATAATTAATTTTTAAACAGTCCAGCATTGTAAATTTTTTACATCTATGATCTCATAGACGAAATTTTTTTTACCGCATACGTCACACATCATACGTCATTATTTATGCCTTAGAAATAGCTGATGTAGGTTTCCTGACAACTAGGTCAAATATGCAATGTGGTGCCATATTTGTTGAACTTGACATAAATGATGACCTTTTTTTTCTTTATTAAAAACGTGAGTTGTTAAATATGTAAGATTAGTCTTAAAATCTGCAGTCATAAATGATGATCGTGATGACAGCAGCTAATTTGAGTTTTGTGAACCTGCAGGTGCATCATATCATTTGTGGATATGTTACGCTGATGACAGGGAAATATATCCCCACACGCGGTTTATGTCATGTGCACCAAAAAATACGGTCTATGACCCGATAGATGGATAAAAATTACAATTATTCCTTAAATAGATGAAAATGCCTCTCAGCATATACGGTAGGTTGTAACTCTTCTTGAGGCAGATCCTAGCTGAGACACTCTGTTGTTTTGCTTACTGAAGGTTGGTGGATTGCTCTGTGGAATCTGGTTTCCTCCACCATCCCATTCTTGGCAATGGGGTTTGCTTTTACTGAGAGCCTTGTTTGATATGAGATAGTAGTGGAATAAGTTGTTTTTAACATTTTATATTATATACATTTTGAGATCATAACTACCAGGTATAGATTTTTAATAGTAACCAAGATAATGCATTACGATAAAAGTAAAACAACCAAATAAAAAAAACATTGCTTTAAACAACTCCACACAGCTGATGTAGATAAGCAGAAAGAGCCTTGAATTACGTATCTTAGCTAAAAGTGCTGCAATATTTTAACCAGAAACTTTGCCAAAATTCATGACAACAAAATACAACAATGAATGAAGGACTGTTATGTTCCACACTATATGAGACAAAAATGACTTAGGATATTTAATTTTCTGATTGTATAATTTTAATGTTTTATTTTTACAGTGGTCGCCGAGCTAATTGCATTTTATATGGTATTTTATATGGTGGTGCATGTATAACTAAGGTAGGTCTACTTTTAATATAAAAGAGTGAACTGTAAATACAGACATACATGTTTTTCCATTTTTTTATAAACAAATAATCCTAGGATACAGCTGCAGCTTACATTTTCATCCCATCAGAGGCTTTTTTTAAGCTTTGACTTTATTTGTTGCTTAGATACATACTTATGAGACATACCATTATTCCACAAGGGAGGTAACTTTAGATGGTAATGGCATCATAATATTATTGTGCAAGGGAGGTAATCATTTAAAAGGACAATTCACCATGCATTAAGCTTTTAAAAAGATTAGTTCAGTAAGGCATTAATAAAGTAGCACAATTCTGAAGTATTTTGGCAAATGTCCAAATTTTCACTAAATGGAATTTGACAGGTTTCTGGTTGATTTACTGTTTGGTTTTTTTTTTTTATTTTATTTTTTTTTTTTTATTTATTTATTTTTTTTTTTTTGTTTCTTTTAAAATACATATATTCTTGATTTTTTCTTAAAGCTGTTCTTGAAATCTAGCTTGTTTTGTAGGCTGACCACCTACAATCTTGACTGGAATGTTAAACAATATAACTCCCCCCCCCCCCCCTTTACTTACCATGGTTAAATGTCAATGTCTATGTATTTACATTTAATAAGTTTGATTATAGAAGATAGATGAATCAATAACATTAATAAAAGATATCTGAAAACAAAGAACAAAAACATCACAATCTCTCAAATTTGCATTTTAATATTTTTGTTTTGTTAATAGATCTACTTTGTGATATACATCTATTGATTTTCCTGCCTTACCTTGATATTGATTATAAATTCAGCCCTAGGGCTAGTATACCTTAGTGATTATATATACATGAGGCGTGTTCAAGTTACTGGTTGCTTTTCACTGCGCTCGGGAATACAATTTTTTATGTTTATTGAACAGAGGCGAGTACATGTACTTGCATTGAAAGTAACTCATCATAATCATCTAGATGTTTTTAAAAAAATCTCCCTAAGATTTAGGCACCGACACTTGACTGGATAGAAAATGTCAAAATATAAATTAAATCGGACAACTGCATATAAGTTTTAACTAATCTTACCATTCAAATCCCTTTTAAGAAAGAAACCATACCCTTGGACTGAATTATAAATTGAAATGCATGTTGGTTTCAGAATTTATATAAACCATTTCTCATAAACTTTGTCTGAGGGATGCCATCTAGAATCAAAGGCTAACAACCTTATGACATTGATAGCAGTTGCATGCATGCGCTCGCACAAACATACATTCCTGAACAGCTTGAAGTCGGTGCGCAAGCATACATAATGATAGTCAATCTTGAACGGGCCTCTGATATTTTATTTGTAACTTAAAGAAAGTCAGTAACAAGAAGAGTAAATACAATAAAACACTGATTCATTGCTACTCTTTGGTCAATTATTTTTTTATCTTATAAAGGTAATTTTCAATAAAACTTGAGAAGTGGAATGAAATTCATGAAATTATTAAGACATTAGAACTTTAAATATAGTGACAGTAAGAATGACAATGCTATTGAAGTGTATTTTTAATTGGGACTGAGCTAGTCGTAGTGTTGTTGTATTGTATATACTAGGTATAATAAAGTTATTTACTACCAGACTTTCAGGTCCAGATTTTTTTAACCTTGTGGTAGAGCATTCGCTTATCACCCTGGAAGGGCCAGGTTTGATCCTCAACCTTGGCAATTTGTGAGGATCACCCGGAAGGGTCAGGTTCCATCCTCAGCCTTGGCAATTCGTGAGGATGTGTTTTTTTTTTTTTTTTTCAGGTGTTTCCTCCCTCCTGTTAGATATATTATGAGGTTTAACTGTTTCGGATCTGATCGTAAGACTCGATCCTATGCCTGCAGGATTTATTATGCAAGACATCTAGATTCTTCTCAGAATGATTACTTTGGCAAATTTAAACATTTGGGTCGAGTTAAGATACAAATGTATATAACATTCATGTCTCTAAGTTGTTTCTTTTAGGATGCAAGTTTTCTAGGGAGTGAGTTTTTGCGGGTCCTTTCTTGTGGAATTTGTGTCTTCCAGGATGCGAGTTTATGTGTGTCCTCTCTCTTGTGGAAATTTATGTCTTCCAGGATGCGAGTTTTTGTGTGTCCTCTCTCTTGTGGAATTTGTGTCTTCCAGGATGCGAGTTTTTGTGTGTCCTCTCTCTTGTGGAATTTATGTCTTCCAGGATGCGAGTTTTTGTGTGTCCTCTCTCTTGTGGAATTTGTGTCTTCCCAGGATGTGAGTTTATGTGTGTCCTCTCTCTTGTGGAATTTGTGTCTTTCAGGATGCGAGTTTTTGTGTGTCCTCTCTCTTGTGGATTTTGTGTCATCCAGGATGCGAGTTTATGTGTGTCCTCTCTCTTGTGGAATTTGTGTCTTTCAGGATGTGAGTTTTTGTGTGTCCTCTCTCTTGTAGATTGTGTGTCTTCTAGGGAGTACATTTTTATGTGTCGTCTCTCTATAGGCCCTGCTATATACCAGTATATTCCACTGTTAAATTGAGCTACAGGACTTTTAACATGCATTATACCTCTCCATAGACAACTCAGTATAATTGAACTATTGAATTTTGACCTGGTATCAAGCTAACTATCTTTCACTTTTAAATTAAGCTACAAAACTTGTACATGAGATTATGTTTGCCATATTCCACTTGAAAAGTGTGTTACAGAAACTATGACCATTTTAGAGAGGGAAGTCAACAGGATCTTTTGTTATTTTCCCAGGTGTATATGTATATATACCTGTATGCTAGCCTAAATAACAGATTAAGGGTGTTAAACTGTAAAGTAGTTTTATTGATAAATACAATATATGCAAGTAACAGCTGTGTTGATTGTTAAAGATACTACTGTTTCCCTTAACTTTATAATTATAAAATAAATAAATCAATATTCTTGTAATGACTGAATCAATAGACACTCCAAGTGTAGAGTAAATATGATTTGTAACAATGAACAAGTTTTTGTCGAGCCTGGTATTGCCATAAGGCGAGACTTAGGTGTTACTTTTCTGGTGTTGCCAGCGGCTGTGTAGGCGATGACCACGGCGGCGTGTCAAAATGTGAAAGTTTATGTTAAAGTCAAACTAACCAGGCAAGACATTTAATTCAGTGGAATTCTTTGTTTTTTTTAAAATATCACTTAAGACAAATCAAAAAAATTGAAAGTAGAAGGTGTAGATGATATATATAAAAATACTTACAAAGGGTAATGGCCGAAGGCATACTTAATGTTTAAAAATTTAATGCCATATCAAGACACAAAAGTTTAATGGTCTACTGTGTAAGTCACTGTGTTTGTGACAGTGAATTATGCAAAACTTTTATAGAAAATCTAAATAACTTGAATAAAGTTTGGTATTTTTTCGCTTGAGTCTAGTCGTAACTAAAAAATGACTTTGCACATCTGTGATAGCCATAAATTTTTTCTGTATAAAGAAAAAAACTGGCTGCTACAGAGATTTTTACACCAGAAGTGATGTTTTTTGGTGATGAATTATGTATATGCATAAGAATCTGCAGTTTGCTTTATTTTTATCATGTAAAATCCCTGAAACAACATGTTTCTTTCTACAGAAATATTTTATTGTAATCTGGGATGCACATAATGATTTTCAGTTACGACTGGACTCGTATGAGTAAGCTTAAAAAGATAGCAAACTGAATTCAAGTTAATTAGATTTTCTGTGAAAATTAATCAAAATTCGCTGTCACAATCACTAGGCATAGAAAATACCAAACTTAATTCAAGATAATTGGATTTTCTATGAAAATTAATTATCCCTTTGAGTGTAAACATTACCAAACTTTATTAAAGAAAATTTTGATTTTCTATAAAAATAATTAAAATTTATTGTCAGAAACACAGTGACTTTCAACAGTAAGACATATGTGTGTTAGGGTACCTTAATTTAATGTATGTATACAGTGAAAATGTATGCAATCAGGTGAAACTATTAAAAATTTTTAAATACTGAAACATCGTATTTGCAATGCCATTTATATGTCTTATTTCAAATAATGCAAGCTTAACTTTATAGTTCTATAACAGAAAATGGAAAATTCAGAGGCCAAACTTGGATTCAGACCTTCAGCTTTTTCAATGCTAGCAGACACTTTATAAACTTAATTAACTGGTGATCTATCTGTCATAGTTTTTTCTATTCAACTGCCATGAATTGAAATCACCAGGTTCCTCCTTTGAACTAACTTATTGGTTGGCTCCTCCATAGGCTGGCAAGACCCCCAACACTTGGATAAAAAAAAGAGACAGTGGTCAGAATAGCAGAAAGTTTTTTGATAAATAAAAAGATAAAGCATCCAAAAAATCTATTTATAGCTATATACAGGTTATATTGTACATGACACACTTGCTTGGGAAAAAGTATGTGTCTCTGACTATTTTCATAACCACAAAACCCATGTAAAGTTTGAAATGATTTCCACACTAACTTTAACACTGCAAGTTTCCCAGGATACATTAGTGAATCTGTTTGTTTTGTTAACAACTGAACATGTGCTAGTTTATTGTAACTTGTTGATAACTATTTTTTATTTTATGTTTTGTAGCATTATAACAACTTCAATATTCTGATGTTAGGAAGATTACTAGGTGGTATTGCAACGTCTATTCTCTACAGTGCTTTTGAATCATGGATGGTCTGTGAACATTTTAAGGTAAGACTACAATATATGTATCAAAAAATTCCGTTTTCTAGTGAAATATGAATTTTTTTTAAATTATACTGAGGTGGTCAGTTATAGAATGGTGCTAGCGCTGTGGAGTGAAACAAAGTTATGACATTTTCAGTCTTATTCTGAATTCTTTCACTTATATCAAGGCAGTCTTTCAAAGATGATGGAAGAGACTGAATTGTACAAAGAAACCATTGACCTTTGGCAAGCCATTTGACAAAACTTCCTTGCACCAAGGTCTGCCTAACAGTATTGTTGGAACCTACCTGTAGGCATTGAGAGTTCTTTTGGACTTGGTCAACGAGCCAGTTTTTGTATGCACTGGGAGATTTTATATATATATATATCTTTACATTAGTAAAGCAAAACATACTTGTCACTAAGACACAATTATTGTTATTCTGTTTTTAGAGAGGTTATGACCAGGATTCACTGGGAAATACATTTAGTTATGCTGTACTAGGAAACTCTCTTATTGCCATTGTAGCAGGGCTTGTTGCTCAGTATTTTGCTGACATGTTTGGATTTGTGTAAGTAATTCTTATATGTATAGATGTCTATTGTGAATATACATGTAGGATAATTGCTAAATTTGATGGGATATTCAAGCTTGACATTTTGAAAGATATATTAATAAATGAGTAAAAGCATTTATACATAGAATCTTGATTGATTTAAATTATTTAAATTTTCAGTGTATCAGTATAATGTACATTTACAAAGCCTTATTCTGAATTCTTTCACTTATATCAAGGCAGTTTCCTGTCCCCTTGCGTCTTTTGTCACAAAGGGTTTTATGTGAAGTACACCTATTTGCTACCTGTGTCTCTTATGTATAATGTCAAACAGGGCCTTGTATAAAGTTAACCTGCCTGTTACATATCTTGCTAAGGTCTTTTTTCAGAATCCCTTCTTTCTATTGTATTGTTATAATGTTTGTTTTTTTCAGAATTTCCATGACAATTGAGAGAGAGAGAGAGAGAGATGTGTGTGTGTGTGTGTGTGTGTGTGTGTGTGTGTGTGTGTGTGTGTGTGTGTGTGTGTGTGTGTGTGTGTGTGAGCAAACATAAGCTCCATTATGCCAAAAGCATACATTTTTTATTACCAGGTGAGGAAATAGTTTTCGAATTTATAAGGATTGTGTATGATAAAAAGCTGATGATGAAAGAAAAAACAAAAAAGCAACCTTAATGGAATTTTTCATTTACATGTATTTTCAGCGCACCATTTGACGTGTCATTAACAGTGTTGACCTTGATGACCATAGTTATTGTGGTAACTTGGTCTGAAAATTATGGGGACAAGACCATCAATATCAAAGACAGCTTTGTCAAAGCTTTTTCATCAATTAAATCAGGTAAAGTGAAAAATTGGACACAATTTTAAAAACCATTTTCTTTACTTGCAAAAATTAAATTACTAAATTTGTTTCTGGTTTCATAAGAATTGTAACTATTTAGAAAAATTAGAAATATACAGATATACCTTGGTTCCTTGCTGTAATTTTTGCAGTCAGATTGCCTACAAAGGTGTGATGATAAAATGAATAGGCTTTATAGATAAATGCAGAAAAATGTGATTTTGAAAAGTTGAAATAGCAAAGCAATCTTCCTTAATTTGTTAAAACTGATTTCCTTTTCTTTTAGACCCTAAAGTTCTGTGCCTTGGTTTGATCCAGTCCTTGTTTGAAGGCTCTATGTATATATTTGTGTTGGAGTGGACACCTGCTCTAGAACCAACCGAGCCATTTAAAGATCAAACTGTGCGTAAATTACTGGGCGTTACAGAAAAACAAACTACAGATGGCCACAGAGGATCTATACCACATGGCCAAATATTTGCAGCATTTATGGTTAGTAGAGAAATTTGTTAATACTTTTAACTTGCTTTTACAGAATCTAGAAAAGTTTCAATTTTTAGCTCACCTGAGCTGAAAGCTCAGATGAGCTATTGCTATCCACCTTCCGTCCGTCGTGCGTCGTCCGTCGTGCGTAAACTTTTTACATTTTAATCTTCTTCTCCAAAACCACTGGGCCAAATGTAATGAAACTTGGTAACCATCATGCCTGGGTGAAGCCCTTTCACATTTGCACAAATGAAGGAGTTATGTCCCCTTGGGGCCCCATAAGGGGGGAAATAGTGAAAAACTTTAAAAATCTTCTCCTCTGAATCTACAAGAGATATACCTTAGTTATTTCATTTATAACATCCTTAGGTCATCTATTTTCAGATTTGCACAAATGGTAGCCATGGGGACTCAAAATGGGGAAATTGTAAGGTACTGAGTGGGGTAATTGCTGAAAATTATATATTTGTCACTATATCTTGAAAACTTTTAACTTTTTGTATAGGCATGTATATTAAAATATTGTAGGTATTGTGACAACAATCATTTTGATATATGGTTCAAGGTCATATGTTGAAAGGTCACGGTCACAGCTGTAAAAGAAGACTTAAATTGCTAATTATCTTGAAAACTATTAACTTTTTGTATAGGCATGCATATTAGAATATTGTAGGTATTGACATGATGATCATTTTGATATATGGCTCAAGGTCATATGTTGAAAGGTCAAGGTCACAGCTGCAAAAGAAAACTTAAATTGCTAATTATCTTGAAAAATGTTAACTTTTTGTATAGGCATGTATATTAGAATATTGTAGGTATTATGACAATGATCATTTGATATATAGTTCAAGGTCATATGTTGAAAGTTCAAGGTCACAGCTGCAAAATAAGACCTAAATTGCTAATCATCTTGAAAACTATAACTTTTTGTATAGGCATGTATATTAGAATATTGTAGGTATTGGGACAACGATCATTTTTATATATGGTTCAAGGTCTTATGTTGAAAGTTCAAGGTCACAGCTGCAAAATAAGACTTAAATTTGCTAATTATCTTGAAAACTATTAACTTTTTGTATAGGCATGTATATTAGAATATTGTAGATATTGCGACAACGATCATTTTGATATATGGTTCATAGTCATATGTTGAAAGGTCAAGGTCACAGCTGCAAAAGAAGACTTAAATTGCTAATTATCTTGAAAACTATTAACTTTTTGTATAGGCATGCATATTAGAATATTGTAGGTATTAACAGGACAATCAATTTGATATATGGTTTAAGGTTATATGTTCAAAGGTCAAGGTCATATCAACATAGGAATACTAAAATTATTAATTATCTTTTAAAGTTTCTGTACTTAATATATTGTCTATTGCACTTTGCAAACAATATTGGACATATGTTCAGGTGAGTGTTAGGCCCATGGGCCTCTTGTTAGTGTAAGCCCTAAACAATTTTGTATTACATACTACAAAATAGGATTTCTCTCTTTGACTAATGCTTTTCATAATGAAAGAATTTTTAAAAATGTTTATTTTAAATTAATCTTATCTTAACTAGTTAGTTAAACAAATGTTTGTAGTCGTAATTACTTATTTGTTAATCAGAAAATTTTCCATTCTTGATTTTATTAAGATTTATTTATTTATTTATTTTTTTTTTTTTTTTTTTTTTTTTTTTGGGGGGGGGGGGTGTTAAATTTGCAAGAGTACCAATAAATGAAAAGAAAAGTAAAACTTTCACAAAAGTTTATTTAATCATGTATTTTCTTTGTATTTACTCTGATCGTCATACCATGATGAAAAAATAAAAATATGTAAATATGATGAAACTAGAGAATATAAAATGATACAAAACATTTCTGATTTATAGTAATTCTATATTAGATTTATATAAATCATCTTGTAGTCAAGTTGTAATTGAACATATAACATGTTACAATTCTGTAGAATATTTACTTGTAGTTTATATAACTTTTCAGTGTCTCAAAAATCTGACTTTTTTCTGTCTTCTGAATTTTGCAGGTAGCTATTATGATTGGTTCATCATTATTTAGACTTTTATCCAAGTATACATCAGTTGAATCATTTATGAGGTAATATTACATGCGCCAAAAATTTACCGATCTCTGATTTGTCAATTCAAGATCACGTGTATAACATTATAAAGCATATTGACTCTTCGTTTCTAAATTTAGCCCTTGTCTTGAGTGTATTGACTCCATGTTTCTATATTTAGAACTACACTTCAGTGTATTGACTTTATGTTTCAAAAATAGATCAGAGTTGATGTTGTTCCATAGTCAAGTCACATGACAATTTAGGTTGATGACAGCAGCGTCAAATGCCCTGAAAACATTGAAATGTCTGATGCTGACATAAGCCAGTTAGTTCAAAACCTTCATCTGACAACACAAAAAAGTTAACAAAGCAAGCTGTTAACATGTTCAAGGAATTTAAAAATTCAAAATTTATTTCTTCATTATATTAATCATGCTAATAGCCATGTTTCAAAATGTCATTCTTATCAAATGTAGTCCAGAAATTCTAAGATCATTTTGTGAAGGAATATTTTTATAAGGAATATGCAGGAAATATTTCAGGATTGTAGACTCTTAGAATTTTGATCATTCAGGACTTTTTATTTTATTTCTTCAATTTTTTTACTTTTTCAGACCAGTTTTATTTATCGCAGCCTTATCTTTAGGAACACCTATATTATTTAAAGGAGTAAGTATATTTTTATCATCTTCCAAACCAAGTGAAGAATCTGTTTAACTTGATATCCGAATCTTTGGTCTAAGTTTTTTCATCCTAAATCATTTGAATGACTGATTTTGGAACTTCAATTGCTTTATTTAGTGATTTTTAGGTTTTTTGGAAGTTTTGTGTATGTTTGGTGGATGTGTGGGTTAAAGGCATGATGGATGTTTTCAACCTAAAAATATTTGACATTGATTTATGTGATAATAATGTCTTCATGTTTTGTTTGTGATGTCTGTTCAATATGGCATTTCTCGTTTCTGTGAGTACATCTGTAGGTATGTCTGTCTAAGTGTAACTTCATCACTTTTAAATGGTAAGGAAAATCTAAGTGAAATTTACACCATACATGTAGATGCAATATGGAATGACAGTGTGTTTTTAACAGATTTGTGTAATGAAGTTTTAAAGTTATAGACAAACCAAAATCCTCTAAAAGATCACTTTTGAAACCGGTAATTGTGTCTATTGAATATCTTTGGAATTGGGAAGGAATATTAAAGTGATACTCATAACATAGATACAGTATTATAAGATCATGATGCTTCAGCTATCAAATTTTGGATATCAATAAGTTTAAGGTCATGGAACGAAAAACTTCACTTTTCCATATTCAGCACCCCATTATTTTGAAATAGGAATGGATTTCAAATTGATGTTAATACTATGATTTGTCATGTGGAGCTGTGTAATGTATTAAATTTAAGGTTGTAAAGTTAGGGTTGTTAATAGTTAAACATTGTAAACATTTATATATTATTAAAACTAAGGGCTGCCAGTTCTTGTCAAGCCTGGCATTGCAGTAAGGCGAGACTTGGTTGTTACTTTACCGGTGTCATCATAGGCGGCAGTGGCAGCGGCATATCAAAATGTGAAAGTTTATGTTAAAGTAATATATTTTCTATTCGATCAAAAACTAACCAGGCAAGACATTTAAATCCATGGAATTCTTGTCATAGAATATCAGCACTAATATATATTTTTTGTGTACATAATTAGGAGTGTATAAGTGTTTTTTGTGCACATAATTAATAGTCAATAAATGAAGTAGAGGCATATGTGCTATTTTGACACCTACATGTAACTCTTTTTTCTTTCAGAATCAGTTGATTGTATTTTCTGCCTTCCTAATATTTGAGACATGTGTAGGAATATTTTGGCCCTCATTAGGGACCATGAGAGGGAAATACGTACCAGAAGAAAGTAAGTGCTTAACAGTTATAGATTTATGTACAAAAATTAGATAAGGCTGGTGCTAGAATAACCAAAAACACTCAATATTATTTATTGGCTTTGAAATTTATACATCTTATTGAGGAATGATAATGTGGTAATTCCTTCCATATTGTTTCCTGCACTTGAGTTTGAACAGATTTTTGTTTAGGATAGTTATGATTCTGTCATTACATGCAATTTCTTTTCTAAATTTTTTGTTCAGTTTTTATTTAGTTGTCGGTTGAAAAAAAAATGAAGTTGAAATTTAAAAGAATTTTTTAGTTAAAGTGTTGTTCCTGGTCCAATAATTTAATTTACATATGTTTTAATATGTTTTGATAAAGAATTTTATTATTTCTTTTCCAGCTAGAGCAACAATTATGAATTTCTTTAGAGTTCCACTAAATTTAATAGTTGTTGTTATTTTAAACCAGGTAAATATTATTACATGATAAACAAAAGAAATATGAATGTATGTTGTTAAAAAAAACTATTATGACTAGAATGGAGAAATGATGTTACATGTTCCAGTCAGTATTCTCTCACTTAATTGAAAAAAAAAAAAAATCAGTTCTGCAATGATAAAGAAAATCAGAATGCTAGCAAGCATACAATTTTTCTCATTAAGGCTGAGGTAGGATTGGATTAGATCTTAGGCAGTGAAAAGCACTGTGATTCATAGACACACATTACAATCCACTTGGCCACTCGGACTCCTTTTGCAGTAGCAAGCTAAGCATTTTTTAACTTTGGTAAAGTGAGATGGCTAGCTTGATAGTTTAAGTTTTTATACGCCCGTCTATGACGGGACGTTTTATGGTATGGCACAGTCCGTCTGTCCGTGCGTCCGTATGTCCACACATTGTACACTAACTCAAGAATGCTTTGAGCAATTTTAATGAAACTTTTGTGAAATGTTTGTATCTAAGGCAGAAAGCTCCCTTTTGTTTTTGAGATTCGTATGTTTTCTTGTTGCAGAGTTATTGGCCTTTAATTGTCAAATTTTAGCCATTTTTTTTTTTGCATGTTGTACAATAACTCAAAAATGCTTTGAACAATTTGAATGAAACTTTTGTGTAATATTGGTATTTATGGCAGAGAGCTCCCTTTTATTTTTGAGATTCCTTTGTTTTGTCACTGCGGAGTTTTGGGACTTTAATTGTCATATTTAAGGCATTTTTTGCATGTTGTGTAATAACTCAAAAATGCTTTGAACAATTTGAATGAAACTTTTGTGTTATATTGGTATTCATGGCCAAAAGCTACCTTTTATTTTTGAGATTTTAATGTTTTCTTGTTGTAGAGTTATTGGCCTATAATTGTCAAATTTAAGGCATTTTTTTGCATGTTGTAACTCAAAAATCATATGAACTTTTTTTATGAAACTTTTGTGTTATATTTGTCTATAATCAAAAAGGTTTGTGAATAAACATTGAGAAATAAATTTGCTACTTTTGTTTTTAAAAAATATGTTTCAGCTAAATGTCAAGTTGTTTAAGACATTAAAAAAGAAGTTTAAATATCTGACAGGCGTATCATGCGCTCCAGGCGCAGCTGTTTATTACACAATAGTTCTCTGGGCTTGAATATGTCATAAGCAATTTCTTGATTTTCTCTTGTTCTCTTGTTACATATATCGGCTATATATTATAAAAATTATATTTTTAATGACTGGTTTGTGTTTTGAATCAATGTTATCAATGTAATTTGTTCTTCTTTTTCAGCACATTGCAATGAAAAGAATATTCCAGTGTTGTGTAATGTTTCTTCTTTTAGCTACAGGATTTCAGCAGTGGTTATACAGGTATGTTGTTTAAAGTCTTCTAATCATGTAATTGGCAAGCATTTTTACAGAATTCGCTATATTTTTGTGTTTCAAAATATAATATTTATTTAATCTGGATTATTTGGAATTTGAGGAAAAAAAAAAAAACTAGAAGTTTCAGAGGAATTCATTGAGTGTGCCTTTTTTATTTTATGATGCACAATTTATAGTTCAGACACCAAAGAACAAAATTTACAAAGTTTTTCTTGGTTAAGGGATCCATAAATTACCTTTTCAGATGAAGTAAATAAGAATTACTGTTATGCCCTGGTGTGACAATGTGACTGCCAACATGGGCATCAGCTAATGTAATACCCTTGTGTGACTGCCAACATGGGCATCAGTTAATGTAGTACCCTTGTGTGACTGCCAACATGGGCATCAGCTAATGTATTACCCTTGTGTGACTGCCAACAAGGGCATCAGCTAATGTAGTACCCTTGTGTGACTGCCAACATTGCCAACAGTTTATGTCAAACCCTGGTGTGGGTGCCAACATGGTCATGAGCTCATGTTGTACCCTGGGGTTATTGCCTCTATAAATGGATTGATTGCCAACATGAGCATCGGTTTATATCAAACCTTGGTGTGGCTGCCAACATGAGCATAAGCTTATCTTATACCCTAGTGTGACTGCCAATATTGGTATAGCTTATGTCATGACCTGGTGTGACTGCCAATTTGAGCATCAGTTTATGTTATACCCAGGTGTGAGTGCCAAATTTAACATCAGTTGATGTAATACCCTGGTGTGACTACCCACATGCATCAGCATTTGTCAAACCCATTGTGTGACTGCCCACATAACAGCTGATGTCATATATTGGTCTGACTTACAACAATAACATCAGGTTATGTCATACTCTGGTGCTGCAAAATTGCCAAAAACAAGCAATTACCATACACTCTTCTTAAAAACTATGTAACTACTGTAATCATGTTATACACATTGACTTCTGTTGAGTGTTTAGAATAAACAATATATTATCACCCTCAGTGGAAAAAAAAACAATGTTAAGTCAAGGGTTAATGCAATCATTTATTCTGCACTATAAGACAATATTAAAGCTTTTATTTATTTTGTTATTTTTCTTCTATTTGTTTAGTTTTTGCAACTGACAAAACTATAGTTTAACTAACATACATTTGTTTGAATATTTATTTATTTATTTATTTATTTATTTATTTATTTATTATTTATTTTGATTCTCATTGTTTTGGTGTTTGCTTTTTGGTAATGCTTTTAATTTTTTGCATGGCTTATTTGTTAGGAAGGACAAAATTGTCGTTTCGATAACCAGTGTTTTTTCAAAAATGGTCAGTGGACTGACATAGCTCATATGATTTATAAACTTTCTGAACCACCTGGGTAGTTAAAATCATCTTTTAAAACATTCCCATTTTCCTAAGTACCTAAAACTAAACATAGACTAGAGATGTTGCATGTGTTACAATAAAATACAAATTCTTGTATCACAGTAACTGGTTATAACAGATTATGTTCAAATTTTTATATACAGCTTCTTTAATAAACCTTATGGGAAATTACTAAGCAGGCTTTCTCCTATTTTCAGTATGAACACACAGAGGACATTTGGTGATATCATTACGGCTTGACTTTGTGGACATTCTCAGACACAATGGTAAATTTCTCTAATTTACACGTTTGTAAAATTTGTTTATCATACCTTTATTTTTTTGGAAAAAGTATTGAAATCTACCATTGTGACTGTTATTTGAAAATGTATAACTGTATTTCTTAAAATTTTGTGATTTTTTTTTTTTTGGGTGGGGGGATAAAGGGGAAAATTTGATATGGAAGAAGTATGTAAAAATGAAAAAGTTTTCTCTTAAAATTAACTGACACTAAAAAAATTTTTGATTTACAGTTTAAGGTAATGATTTTATCTTACACGGTTAGATTACAGATAATTCTAGATTACAACACTCTTATATACCTCTCTCTCTCTCATATATATATATATATATATTGTATATACCTACTGTCTGGCAGTCAGGGCTAAATAGTTGGACAAGTACATGTATCTCATTTGGTAGAGCACATAACTTAATATTGGAAACGTCCCAGTTTTAAGTTCTGGTTTGGCCACTGGAATCTCATTTTTAATTGGCCTTGAATTGATTAAAATTTTTCCCATACATGTATTTGCATTACAATATTTCTAAAAGTCAGCAGAGTATAACTTCTGATGTCTGATATTTGTTGTATACCAGTTTGGTGCCTGAAAGCAGGTCAGCTTAAATTCAGTGTGCTATTTATTGTTACTTACCGGTATTACAAATGTGTTTATGATTTACAGACTTTAACAAAAACGTTTTTGAGGTTAGATTATTTTTGCAGTGGGTATAAATTCAAATTTTAATGTCTTTGCAAAATTGAAAATAAAAACTGGTGAATGTTTCCCAGTTTGAAAATAAAAACTGGTGAATGTTTCCCAATTTGAAAATAAAAACTGGTGAACATTTTCCAGTTTGAAAATAAAAACTTGTGAACATTTCCCAATTTGAAAATGAAAACTTGTGAACATTTCCCAATTTGAAAATGAAAACTTGTGAACATTTCCCAATTTACATGGACACATATACAACATATTATGGCATCATTCAGTATTCTCAAATTACACTTGTTTTCAGTCTTAAATTTATTAAGTATTAGCTACCAGTAACTAATCACTAACCAACAGTTAAGTTAACATGTACCCTGTTAATTGATTGGGTTATCATGTCATTCTGTTTCTCTGTTTGTAACCTGTTAATTGGTTGGTTCATCATGTCATTCTGTTTCTGTTTGTAACCTGTTAATTGATTGGTTCATCACGTCATTCTGTTTCTCTATTTTTAGCCTTTATAAAGCCTTACCTCTAGATGCACTTAACACTGAGATGAAGGTCAAGCCAATCAAAGGAGATCTTATGGAAATAGTCCCAGGGGAGGAGAAAGTGCCACTCCGTGATGACGAGGAGCAGGAGGTCGTCTAACAAGACAATCATTGTAAATTTTAAGAATCTCAAAACATATCAACACTGTTTACAAATGCTTTGTTATTAAATTAAAAATCCATGACTGATTAAAAACATCGGTCAAAAAATGGATAGATTGTGTACTATTGCTACATGTTAATGATGATAAATTGTGTACTGTTGTTGCACATTGGTAGTCATTTTAAATTTAATTTTTTACAGCGTTTGATAAAAAAATAGAGGATTTGGAATACATACTACCGGTACATGCACCAGAAGTTTCAGAAAAGAGATGAAAAAATAATTGACAGAAATGTTTAATTGAAAGTTCATGAAATTTTAGTCCCATCAATCGGGGAAAAAATGATTTATAGAAATATATATATATATATATGAGGGTCCTTTTTAATTAGTCCCATCAATCATGTTTATGTTTACCTAATTGTTAAAATTGTATGATAAAAAGCTTTCAATCAGAGTCAAAATTATCATTTGTCTAACAAAAGGAAAAAATGCTAGAATGCAGTCTGTCTCACATTAAAAAAGAAGAGATATCATCTTAATTTTTATATATCATATATGTACATCTGATGTTTTACAATTTGTGCATCATAATAAGATTCTGTGATCTGTTTTTGTACAGTTTTCAATCAATATTAATTGCTCTCATCATACATGTACATGTATATAACATGTATTGTGATATAAATGTAAATGAATCTTGAATCAAACATTTTTTGGATTTTTTTAAAAGTTTATTTTTAATTTTATAGTGGTAAAATTTAATTGAGTTAAGTCAAAATTAAATGTGGTTGTTAAATTAAAAATATCTAGAATTGAAAGTACAGTACAACCTGTCTACAAAGGCCACTTGAGGTACTGGCTAAAAGTGGCCTTTGTTGACAGGTGACCTTTGCAGACAGGGTCCATATTCTGAAGTCCAGTTATGTCCCTTGATTTGCATTCGACATATAACTTCTCCAATGTAAAGTTATAAAATGAATGCAGAAAACACCAATATTAATGTATATTATTAAAATGGAAAATAATTTTTATTTTAATATTTTAGGGACTCTTAAAATGCAAGAAAAAATATTGGCTTTGGGTCATTTATTGAATATATAATTTTATATGCATCCATATATCTTTTTCAAAATATTACTGACAAAACCAGTTTTTCAGGTGAGCTTGGCATTTGTACCATTCTTACACTACCTAAACCCCTAGGCTAATAATCTGCATCTCCCATTTCTAGAAGTTGTCCTGACAACTTTTAGTTTTAGAAGGGTTGCCAATAAGGGGATTTTTTTTGTCTATAAAAATAAAAAAAATCTGGACAACTTAAACTTCAAAAATAATTATGACTGACAAAAAGAATACTTGTATTTAAGAAACAAGAGGACTAATAAAATATATATAAAAAGGTTTTACCGGTAATACATGTCCAGGTAACCTAACCCTTTGTGAGCCCCACTGAGAGGTGATAAAAAAATCAATACTTCACCTTGAATAGCCAACTTTTTGACAGTGTTAAAATCTTTACCTGTAACAGGTACCATTAATATAGGGCTTAATTGTGGATAATTGATGAACAATCTTTCAGTCATTCAGAGGATTTTATTATAAGCTTCTAATTAATGGATTAATTATTGTCAAGTGTTAATTTTATAAATTTGAGAAGAAATCGGCAAAAATTACTAGTCCTGACTTCTATGTAAGACATTTTTATTTCCCGATTTACAAGTATTCCATAGAGCACATGGATTGATAAAATTAATATATTATTAGTTTTTATCATTATGTATTGATAATAATACCATTTTTTCATTGGATTTTATGACTGTTTTCCCCAAAAAATGTTCCAGAGAATGGAATTAGTGACCGTTGTACACAGGGTAATTTTCCCGATTTGGTGGCCGTTAAGGTGACAGCTGACCGTGTCATACAGGTGACTGCTCTGCAGAGGTTCATTTTATAGTAAAAACATTAGGGATCGTTTCAGACTGACCGTTACTGACAGGTGACCGCTCTACACAGGTGACCGCTACCACAAGTTTTACTGTAATAGTTATAGATTCATACTGTAGTACCTTTAAAGATGAATTTTGACAATCAAAAATTCAAATTGAAAGTTTTGATTTTTTTTTTTTATTTATTGTACATGTATAGTGAAAATGTAGAGATAGTCATTCCAAGTGTTGTGTACAACTGTTAATCAGACTTTCAAGCTATGTAAACTTTTAATTACAGTTCTCATTTAATCTTGAGTATTTAATCCATAAAATATGAAAATTGTAAAATCATGACATTATGCTCCTGTTAGAAAATTTATAAATCTATAAATCAGGGGGTTTAAATTGAAAACCGTACTCCTTGATTTTTGATAATGATTTATAATATGAGAGTGAAGTCTGGTGATTGCAATGTTAAGACTATTCTATTTTAAAATGGTTGTCAAATACTTACAGTATTTAGACAAATTTAAAAAAAAAAAAAAAAAAAAAAAAATTAGTCACTTGTCTTTTTGAGCATTTGAAATTATTCCATGTATGTTAATCAAGTCTCAGAGTTGACTTAAGTTAGAGACATGTTTGACAATATTTTTATCTAAATTGTAGGTGTTTAAGATAATTGTAAAATAATTGTATTAACTTAAACAACAGATATCTACTCTCTTTCTGACTAAAGAAAGAAAAAGATTTAAAAAAAAAAAAAAAAAAAAAAAAGATTTAATCATTGGATTTCTATTGTGATTTTATACAGGTAATATATATATGCACGGAAATAATTATTTAGTCAACCTGTCAAGATTTTGGCTCACATCAAAATTTCTCTTTAATCTGTTGCATATGCATATTTTATGAATGAAACAGACTTAGGTGTGGGCTTCTACTGATTCATTTGTGTATGATTTTGCTGGATTGAGGCAGGTTAAAAACAATCTTGATTATGATAAGTGACAAAGGGAGATAAATGACTAATATTTTTCATTTTGAGGTGTGTCATTTTATTGGTTTTGAACATTATTTTTTATGTATGCATTACGTCACAAAGGTTGGTAAATTGCTAATATTTTTCATGTTGATTTTTTTTTTTTATCCCATTGGTTTCGATTATTATTGTTCTAGTACGAAGTATCACCATTGGTGCCTGAGGACACTTAACACTCTACAAACAACCCAGTTGGAAAATACATGTATTTTTTACTACCCAATCAGTGGCAGTTTTTCATATTTTGGAAAATACATGTATCTTTTACTACCCAATCAATGACAGTTTTTGTGTCGCCTGACTAGGCGACATATAGGGATTACTTTCGGCGGCGGCGGCGTCAGCGTCTGTGGCATCCGGATTTCCTTGTCCGGAGCATAACATTGGTGTTGTACGTTCAAATGACTCCAAACTTGGGTGTGCATGTTTCTGGCAATGACTCGAAGTGCAGTGCACAAGAACCGCAACTCTATCTTTATCCGTTTTTTAATTGTTTCCCCTTTGATTGATTTTTATAGAGTATTTCTTGTCCGGAGCATAACATTGGTGTTGTACGTTCAAATGACTCCAAACTTGGTGTGCATGTTTCTGGCAATGACTCGAAGTGCAGTGCACAAGAACCGCAACTCTATCTTTTTCCGTTTTTGAATTATTTTCCTTTGATTGATTTTTATGCAGTGTCAGGCAACACATCTGTTTCAAAGAAACATATCTAGTTCATATTTTGGAAAATACATGTATCTTTTACTACCCAATCAATGGCAGTTTTTCATATTATGATATTACTATTACTGAACAGATTCACACATGAATCTCATATTCTTGGTCCTGTACAAGAATTTATTGAAATTAAAAAGAGTTAGTTAAATTTTCAGAGTATAAAAATGTTTATAAAATTACAGAAATTGATGAGTGTAAAATTATTTTCCATACAAAATATTTATGTGCATTTATATGGATAATAAACTTTGATATGACCCTTTTACTTGATTTTTCTGTAACTGTCGATATCTTGAATCATTTCCAATGCTTGTCAGTAATTTAGTTTGTGCTTGGTTAACAAATTTTCTACTTATTGCAACACTTGTGGTAGCCAGATCATATTCGGGATTATTTATTATTATTTAAAGGGTTTTCTGTTTATAAAGAATTTTTATTGGTTTCATTTGTTTTAGATCATCAGTATCTAATACTATCTATATGTTTTTAGGTTCATATTGTTATGTTATTAATATTATTATAACTATTATTATTAACAATACATAAAGATATTTGTTATATTAAGTGCTTATTTCACATTGGGAATATTTTATAAATTTTATTTAGGTGATAAAGATCTATATTTACATGTATTTGTGTGTGTTTATATATTTATTATTCATTGTCGATGAAGTACATGTAAATACATATTGTTTATTGTTGTTTAGAGTATATTCCATTCTCTGCCTTATAAATTTATAATGTTACTCTTTAAATGCATTTTGACAACAATCAATTCCAGTGTTAAGGACATAAAATTTAGATTCAACAATCTCGAGGTTCATGCTCTGAGCCTGCATCAAACATTTAAGGTATGGTTAAGTAAGTTAACTATTTTTTCTCTTGAAATAATTAAGATTTAATCAATTATCAATTTGTCAATTTTGGATTTGTATTCATTTCCCTGTTAGTCATAACATCTATATGTATTTAAAGTTCAAATCAGATTTGAATTATTTCTGTTTAAAGACACAAACATGTGGTTGTAAGGTCTCAATTTTTTTTTTTTTTTTTAAAATACATATAATGTTAATCCCATAGAAATCCCATTAGTGACTTTTTTGTTTAAAAAACATTATTTTTTTTCCTCTAAGGATATCAAGCATAATTAACTAAATTTTAATTTCATCTTATTTAATTTTCAAGTCTAGTATATAAGGGAGAATGAAATATTACAAAGATTGAGTGTTTGGTCATATTTATTCCTAGTCCTGGTTTCAAAGTCATTCTTTAACTAAGATGTTCCTGAAATAAGCAAATATAAATTCCTAATAGTTTAATGAATTGTTAACAGAAAATTAAAAGTGTCATTTTGAAGATCACTTCAATCTTATGATATCTGTTTATATTTTTGACAAAGATGTTTATTTGTAATTTCAGATGAGATTGTCAAAATTTGCCAAATTTATGTTAAGGGAAATCGTAGTGAAGGAATGATTGTGAAACAGGGACCCAAGTATTTTTATGGTGTATCTATAAATCACCTGTCTGATATAGTGAGAGATTATTTACTTGTGATTTAGTGTACTTGTATTTAATTTATATCTTTGTCACTGGGATTATGTTTTAATTGCATATATATGTATGTAAATCTAACAGACACCTTATGCAATATTGTATGTTGTAAACAAGTACTTATAACCATTGTTTATGTATCAATGACCCAGTAAGTCATCAACCACGTGCATTAACCATGTGCTTCACGATCATTCAAATGTGCATTAGACATTCAATTTGTATATATATGAGGGACCAAAACATTCAGTTCATAAGACATCAAAAATGGCAATGGGCATTATATAATATCTACATTGCCATCCATAAATTATTAGACATGTTTCAAACTGGTTTTATCATTACAGACTTAAAATTTTTGCAATGTTAAATCATTGAAAACATCATCCTGCTAACACTGAAAGTTTTGGCCTTAGACAGTGATTTCATCTTGAAAAATTTTTTTTTCCCACATTTTTATATTTTTTTCTCCAAAATTTAAAAAATTTCCAAAATATACTGTTTTTTAAGAAAAACAAGTTTACTACATACATTTACATGTATATCATGAAGTTAAGGAATCACTTTCAAATACTGAAAAAACTTCAATGTTTCAGTCTATGAATGAAAATTAACATGATGATTATAATATAATCTAATTGCAAATATAATCTTGTATAGTTATTTATGGATGGCAGTGTATATGTATCCAAGAGGATTGATTTGTTAAAAAATATACATGTTTTTAGGAGGACCCATTCTGAGTGTCTTAAAATTATCACATTTTTTTTTACAAGCATATGTATATTTGTATACTCAAGATTTGCAAACATAATAATATTGATTTCATGAACATTAAAGCACACAATAATTTAGGCTCACATACATCATGACACTTGGTATTAATTATGTAAATTGCTTCAAATTTATTTTTTGGTTAAAATATGATTTTTTTTACTATTATCAAGGTTTTCAGTTCAAAGATGGTGGACCTGTCAGATCATCTAGATAAAAAGCATAGATTTTCAACAAACTAAACCATAAAAAAATCAGTTGTTTTCTGTCGGAACTCTGATGTCCTCCACCATCTCAGAATGGCTTTCATCTACATAGTTGAAAGTAAAATGATGGGAAAAATAAAAGCTGTAATGAATCATGTAATTAATTCAGATGTCAATCATTATAAATATAATTTTAATCACATTAACAATTGGATTATGTATTCATTATGTAGGAATTTTTTTCTCAAAATTTTGGGGCCAAATGTGACTTCATATTTCTTCATTGATAATCTACTGCAAAGAAAAAATCTTAAATTTGTGTCTTTTATACATTTATACATTAACATTATAAAAATATTGGGGTTTGACATTAATGCTTTTATGAAGTGCGAGTGGTATTACCATTTGAGATACTAATACATGAACTGCTATGCATTGTTTTAAGACCGACATAATCCTGACCTGTTGTATTGTTTGTTGGGCATATATGTAATATTTAAATGATCAATGATTTTGTTCAGTGACAACTTAGACAATGTTAAAACTTTACACACTCAGATATTGCTTACTATTACTGAGATTTTTGTCAAGTAAAAATATGTATAGTCATGTCACTGTATTTTGTCAGAATAAATAAAGAGTCCATTTATCTTTATAACTGTCTTTATGACTGTTATATGTGTTTACAAGGTACATGTAGATTGTGGCTTATGTCTGTGGTCAAAAGCTGGACAAATGTGTATGCTTAAAAGGTTTGCTGTCACATACATATTTTCATAAGGTTGAATATCAAATGTTTATGCTCACAAAATGGACTGTTGTGTGTGTATACTCACAAGGTGGACTGTCACATGATGAGTGTATACTCACATTGTGGACTGTTATATGTGTATGTTCACAAGTTGGACTGTCACAAGTGTGTATTCACAAGGTGGGCTGTTACAAGTGTATATTCACAAGATGGACTGCCACATAAGTGTATGCTCACAAAGTGAACCGTCACATGTTTTTCATCTTAGTCAATTTCATTTATACCTTATATAAATTGTTCAACAATTATAAACTCTGTCAAAATACAGTGAGCAGATCATAACATATTATTTGTTAAATTGTTCAACAATTATAAACTCTGTCAAAATACAGTGAGCAGATTATAACATATTATTTGTTAACCTTTTTTGTAAATAAAAACATTTGGGTTCATCATGTACCTAGAGAATTTGTTATTTTTATAAAAGGTAAATTTTGATGATTTAAAAGTAAATCAAAACTAGTGATGTACGTGAATAGGATCTGAAAGATGATTAATCTAGTTGTTAAAAACGAGTGGAAGTAGCCTAAAAAAATGCTGAAATTTACTAGGAGCGACTTTTTGGTTAGGTGCTAGCTCACTGAGTCAGTATGCCACAGATAAGCATACCTTCTCTAGTCTATTATCCTGGCACCAGATAAACTATACTCTATCCTCTTAATGCCAAGTGCCAGAAGTAATATCTCAAATTTTATAGTCATGTATGACTTGGCTGGGTTTGAACCCATATAAGATAAAGATCTAATTAACTGGTTTAAAAATGAGTGAATTACCTGAAAAACTGACTAAGCAGAAAAAGCTAATGTCCTTTTTACAAACCTTTCTTTTTATTAGAAATGTTCATAAAGTTATTCAAGACACTACCTTTGATGAGGCACCTTTTAATTTTTCAGAACCTAGTATTGCTTGAAATCTTAATTATTCATGCAAAGCAAAGTCTTGAGGCTGTTGTGTATACAGTTATTAAAATGCCACCTAGTGCAATGATGTACAGTGTTGACATTGAAATATACGGATAAAGTTATAGGAATCATTTAGAAGTACTTTCTGAATTTTTTAGGTTCACAAAGGAAGGAGAATTTGTATCATTTTATTTCAAGTTAGTTACACTTGAAGTTATTAAAACATAGTCATATGAGTGTCATTCTATTGAACATTGTATGTTGGAGTGTTTATGGTCAGGGTTGATACTATCACTATGGTAGTAGCTCAGTTGGTAGAGTGCACACTTTGTATGTGGTAGGTAAAGGGTTCGAACTCCAGCTAGGTCTTATCAAAGCTTCTAAATAGGTAGTGACTGTTCTTTCCTCAAGCACTCAGCATTTAGAAATGAAAGTCAAAGGGCCCTGTGTCACAGCAGGCATGGTATATTAAAGAACCCTTCCTGCATATTGCCCTAAGCCCACGGTGAAGGTCAAAATGTCTGCACCTTCACCTATAGCTGGTGACATCTCAATATAAGTGAAATATTTTTGACGGATGTAAAACCCCATTAAATCAAATCGTTGATACCCTGCCTACAATGATTGTTATTTAGCCTGCATTTAATAAAGAAAGTCAAGTGGTCCTTTTGATCAAACCTTTTAAACTGTCATAGTAGATTGGAGTTCATAAATGGTGTTTAACAAAATTATCAGGATTCTTTAACTTCATAAATATCAAGACAGTCAGGAGACAGGAGAAACACAATCAATCTTTGGCAAGTGATAGACAAATTATATTACACCCTCAAAATGTACACATGAACAGTAAAGCTTACCGGTACTTATTTCAAATTCATGCAGTGACACAAATAATCCTCATGCCAGAGTATTACAAACTCTTGACTGGAGTATAATGAACTCTCTTGAAGTGTACTTAGTGATACTTATGCAGGAGTGTTAGCAACTCTAAAGTGAACATTGGTGTTCTGAAAATTGGGGGTATTAAAAACTCCAGATGTGTATATACAGAGGTGGTCATTCTACTTCGGTATTATAAACTCTCTAGATGTGAACATGTATTCTCTCTGCTAGGGTATTATAAACTCTAGATGTGTCCACAGTCCGTCTTTCTGTTGAGGTATTACAAACACTAAATGTGTACACAGGTGGTCTTTCTGCTGGGGTATTATAAACTCTCTAGATGTGTACACAAGTGGTCTTTCTGTTGAGGTATTACAAACTCTAGATGCGTTCACAGGTGATCTTTCTGTTGAGGTATTACAAACTCTAGATGCGTACACAGGTGGTCTTTCTGCTGAGGTATTACAAACTCTAGATGTGTTCAAAGGTGATCTTTCTGTTGAGGTATTACAAACTCTAGATGCGTACATAATTGATCTCATACTGGTGCATTACAAAATCCTACAAAAGTACACAGTTGATTTGCAGCTTTCTTACTATATGTTTTACATATAAAAGAAAAACAATGTATGAAGTACTAATTTGACACCACAGAAGGTAACCATTTATTTGCATTACTTGTTACATGCAAATACTGATCATCAAAGAAACAAGATATATATGTTTATTTACAATGTATAAACAAAAACACATAATATTTATACTGTAGTAAAAAAGTCAACAAAAATAACACAAGTAGAAACAAAAACTCTTTTAGCAAGCACCTTTCGCCCATCTTATATAAATTTTTTGCAAAACAATTTCAGATTTTACCCTAACCCTCTAAGGCATTAACAACTGCACCAAAACCTGGCCTTGCAATAACAAAATATAAAACAATACATACAGCTTGAATTTACAAATGATGAGGTACCAAGATATTTGCAAACTAGAAAATTCTACAATCTTAGCACATGTGCACTAACATGTACAATATATGAAATATTACAGAGCTCTTTTTATATTGGCATGATAATTGTATTTCACCTTTTTTTTTTTGGTAAAAGTACATATATTGTTTTTGAAGATTTATTGTGTACTCCCCATGTTATCATAATTTTGTGATGAAATGTCACCTTACAAGTCTTGAGAGGTGCCTGATAAAAAGGGAGATAATGCAGTTTCTTAATTATAGTTATACATTTACTACAAAATATTTTTAGTTTATTTAAAACTACATGTATAACTTGATTTAATGTAATAGTTGTATTTAAAAGTCAAAAAAAAAAAAAAAAAAAAAAAAAAAAAAAAAAAAAAATTATGCTGTATAAAAATTGCAAGTGTTCAATGGGTTAAAACTTGGATTATGTAGAATTTTTTATGTTGTAGTTGGACTTTGAATAAAAATGACTTGGTTTTTGTTTTGAAATAACTTTTTTTAAATCATTAACTCGTACATGGACTTATCCTGTCTTTTGTCATCTTTTGGGTGTACCAAAACTACCTACATATTGAATGGCAAGGCCTTGGTTTTGCTCTGAAATCATGTACTGGTACATGGACCTATCTTGTTTTTTGTCATTTTTTACATGTACCAAATCTAGCTACATACCTGAACGACAAGGACAAAACACATTAATAAATTTGTTTAATTACTACAACATTAAATATTAATTCAAATTTGGTCCTAACAAACTAAAAAGCAAAAAAAAAAAAAAAAAAAAAAAAAAAAAAAAAAAAAAAAAAAAAAAACACAAACTTATCATCCATACAAGCATTTGAAATTCATACTTACACAATTGTTTATTAATTGAACAAGAACCTGAATTAACTCAAATGTTACATATAATAAAAAGAGCTGTCAGAGGTTCAGCATACTAATCTACAGAAAAAATTTGATGATTCTGAACATTGTTTATGCTTCAAACTGATTTTATTTAGGGAAAATTAAAACATTTACTACCATTTTTATACTAACACATAGTTTTTATAATTAGAATAATTAATGTTAATGTCATTTTCTATCACCTTAAACAATTAATTATGATTTTAAATTTTATACCCGAAATCAGAACTGAACATAAATGTATTTATAGGATTTCTTTTAAAGTTCTTTACAGTTCTACATACTTGTAAATACTGATGGATATTCCATAAAATTAAGGTTCTTTAAATTGTTTGATGATAACCGACATAGATACCATATAAACATCAAATTTTCATTATAGACTTCACTCTACAATGACCAAAGACTGAAAATCATGAAATGATGATTGTAAAAAAAAAATATATTCAGCATTAATACTAATTATGCTTTATGATACATGTATTAATTACAATTTGAAAAAATCTATATAAATTTTTTAAAGACAGATTTTTAGAAAAATGTAGCAAATTTTGATTGAACCAATAAGTTTCGCTCCATCATATATCAGAATATAATCCTTATATAAGTGGCTAGATTTCAAATATCTTTTTCGAAATAAGTAAAATTCTTTTTTCATGTATATTGAACATATTTACATATTTAACCATGCATCATGTACCTAGAAATATTTTTTGATTTTGAAGATTTTTCGGTTCTAATAAAATGCACAAGAAAATTTTATTACATTTATCATGTCCAGTACATGTAGTTGTTTATTTTTTTTTTAGAGGTTTTTAGATTCTAATAAAAATAGAAACTAGATTTTTTACAGGTAACTTGTCAAAAGTAGTTTTTATTTGAAGGTTTCTGGGTTCTTATAAGAACGTACACTGGATATTTTCTAAAAAATTAAAAAAAAAAAAAGAAAGACATCAATACATATATATAAATAATGATGTACTACAAAAGTTAGTTGAGCAAAACAAAATTTACAAATACTGTCAGCACCTTACAATTATAAACTAAAAAATATAGGAATAACTTACAAGTCATCCCCCCCCCCCAAGAGACATTTGTTAGATACAAAGATGCATTGTAAAAAACTAAGAAATTGCTTCAAAAGACGAGGATATTAGCTTAGTGGAGCAAGTAGCTTTTACCAAATTTGGTGTTTAATTGACAATAGTCATGAAGACTACAGTGATGACATTGTGAATATGTTAAAGAAAAGTTATTAAAACAAGAGTTCCAAGGATTTAAATGTCTCGCCTGGTTAGTTTTGATCAAGTAGAAAATACATTACTATAACATTAACTTTCACGTTTTAAAATACCGCTGCTGCCACCAGAAAAGTAACACCTGAGTCTCGCCTTATGCCAATGCCAGGCTGGACAAAAACTGGAAGAGTAATGGTGTTTATGCCCCAGTTATAAGTATTTCACTTTTTTCAAGGCAGTCAGATGGTTAAGGAAACCAGAGTGCCCTAGCTTCCTCATATTAAGATTTGTCTGTGTGGGATTCAAACTTAGGCAGTGTGGTGGCCAAATGATCTATTAACAAGACCACTTTTTCACTGCTGTCCTAAATAAATTGCAGGAATGGTATTGACATTTTCTTTTTTCTTTACTTGAAACATAGCCACTTGGTTACTCACAAGAGTAACATAATCACTCGATTTTGTATATCTGTCTTATTGTTTGTTACTATTACATGATGTATATTAACATAAAATCGGTGCAGATAATTAACGGCAATGAGTTTACCATGTCATATGTTAAAAATGAAAAAAAGAGGGACTTTATTTTTAACTATGATATATATTAATTGATCTTCAAAACCAATGTTTGCATTTTTTTGTTTTTTGTTTTTGATAATCAACATTTACCAGACAGACCACCACAAAAAATTATTCAAATAGGCAATAGTTTATAGAAAGTAAGGCTTGTTGGTAAATTATAACTAAAATAACAAGAGGCCCATGGGCCTTAACGCTCACCTGAGGACATGGCCAACCTGAGGATATATCCAAAATCATTTGCAAAAATACATAAAATATTCTAATATACATTCCTACAAAAAAGTTAATAGTTTTCAAGATAATTAACAATTTGAGTCTTTTTATGCATCTATGACCTTGACCTTTAAACGTAAGACCTTGAATCTTATATCAGAATAATCACCATATCAATTCCTACAATATTCTAATATACATGCCATACAAAAAGTTAATAGTTTCCAAGATAATAAACAATTTCAGTCTTTTATGCACCTATGACCTTGACCTTTGAATGTATGACCTTGAGCCACATATCAAAATGATTGTCATATCAATACCTACAAAACTCTAGTATATATACCTTTGCAAAAAGTTAATAGTTTTCAAGATAATTAACAATTTGGGTCTTTTTATGCATCTATGACCTTGACATTCAAATGTAAAACCTTGAATCTTATATCAGAATGATCACCATATCAATTCCTACAATAATCTAATATACATGCCAATACAAAAAGTTAATAGTTTCCAAGATAATTAACAATTTCAGTCTTTTTATGCACCTATGACCTTGACCTTTGAATGTATGACCTTGAGCCATATATCAAAATGTTCGTCATGTCAATACCTACAATATTCTATAATACATGCCTATACAAAAAGTTTATAGTTTTCAAGCTAACGCACAATTTTAGTCTTTTTTAGCAAAAAAATAACATTTCAGGGGCAACAACTCCTACATGCATTATCATACAGTTACGAAACTTTGTACCTTTTTACATTTTGTCCTGCTAAACATTTTAACAATGTTTTAATATTATAAAATTTGGAAGAAAAAAGCCTAAAACTGCACAAATTACAAACTAGGTCATGACCTTAAACTTTGACCTTGACCCCATTTTGAAGGATATTTCAAGAAAAAGTCAAAACTGAAAACCCCATGTCAATATCTATTCATATAGTCAAGTTATAATAATTTGAAGCCATTTTACGAAATTTTCAAAATTAAACACAAAAACGCGTAACCTAATTTTTTACCAAATTTCACGAAATGAACAATTTATAAGCTTAAGACCCTAGAGAAGCCAAATATCACATCAGATTTTTTCTCCCATCATCGCTTTCGGAGAAGAAGATTTTTTAAGTTTTTTGGAACCATGGGTCACCTTGACCTAGTTTTGGGAGCCATGACAACGTCACGAACAAATCTGAATTGCACTGGCCCATATATGCATCTGACCAAGTTTCATTGAAATCTACCTCATAGTTTTAGAAAAGAAGTTGAAAATGAAAGTTTACGCCGCGGACGACGACGACGCCGACGTCGACGACAGACAAATTTTGATCAGAAAAGCTCACTTGAGCCTTCGGCTCAGGTGAGCTAAAAACCAGTAACAGAAATCTAATACAGTAATTAGTATATAAAATAATTAACTCATTATTACGTGACTAGTGTTACGGTTTATAGTGATACAAATTGCACACCAATACAAATTTATTATGTCATAACAGAATATAAAATCTCATAAATAATGCAAAATGTTTTTTTGTAAAGTGACAATCAAGTAAAGATGTATGTAAATACATATGCATTTTTAATGATAATTTTCCTTTTTTAAGATTTAAGTATCAAAATAAGATGATGTGTATACAGTAAAACTGACTATAGAGTCCACTTTTATACATGTATTAAATCCACCTGTCTAAAACAACCAGTCTGAGGTATCCCCAATGAATTTTACTATATAATGACCCTCTATATAAAGTCCACTTGTCAAATATGAATAAAGTCCACCCTTTTCAGTCCCAAATAACTCCTGAACCTGTCTATAAAGTCCACTTTTTTAAATTTTATAATTTCTAAAAGTTTGTGCAATAATAATTAGCCAAGTTTCTTTTAAATTTATTTCTATAGAGAACTCTAAAAGATTTTTGTGAATTTAGTATAAAAAAGATGCAGAAAGAGAAATGTAAACATTTTTTTGCGAGTATAAAATCATTTCTATAGTAAACTCAAGTCTTTTTGTGAATTTAGTATAAAAAGATGTTGTATACTGGTACATGTATATTATGTTGCTATATACTGGTGTAATACATTGTTAACTTCTACACATGATATAAAACCCCATCCCTAACACTTAATTCTCATGAAGGGTAAAACTGTTGACCTTTATATAATAAAATCTACAAACTAATAGCATAACCACGGTAACGAATAGCATGACTGATTACATTTATAAAATTTTAAATGCATGCACTGATTACATTTATAAGATTTTAAATTAAGTTTGTAATTTTGCAAGTGGTTTGTGTCATTTATTTATTTAATCAATTCTCTCTTTGATTGTAATTATTATGGTATCTAGCCAAATATACATCTATAGCACTAATGTCAGATCTGTTTAGCCAGTTGCAAAGGAAAAAACACATTTTTCCAAAAACAACATGTAATAGCACTTTTTGTTGAGAAAACCTTTCTATTCCATTTCAACAATATTACTGTTTTTCATTTATACAAAGTATTTTGATATTTAAAAAATCTCAACTGCTACAATTTTTTCTGAGGTATTAAAAAGAGATACAACATTTGAATAAAACAATATATGTACATTACTGCAACAAAAAATTCTGACTTTTCTTGACATTTATAATCAAATACATGTACTCACATATATATATATATATATATATATATATATATATATATATACACAAACAAGAGATTTGTAGATAGCTCAGTCAGTACATTTCTATTGCTTTTTTAAAATAAAATGAAGAATGTTGACAATGACTACCACATGCTATGTTTGGGCAAATGCCAATGGCTGATTTGTTTCACAATGTTCACAATCAATCTTAAATAATTTATATTTTGAACATAAGTATAGTACATAGTAAATTAAACCCTATCAAATTCTTGGAAATTTCTTGTGTTTAGAGGCTGGTGTTTACTGGAGTTATGGTGTTTTATGTCCTAGTGAAGATTTTTTCAATTACATATTGAGACAAACGAATCTTGAGTAGAGTGGAGTAAATGTGTTTATGATTAAAGATTCTTTCACTTATATTGATTGACTTTTCTGGAATGTTGTGCAGTAGAAATTGTCTTTTTGCATGTCAAGTATATTTCACTTATATCCAAACAGCTGATATATGATAGATTGTCTCACACAAGAATCTGCCAGTGTGGAATTTGTGCTAGGTAGTAAGAATCATTGTGTTTTATTAGCTAACACTTTTGATCATTCAACTATATAAACCTTGAACTATGGGTAAAATGAAATTACTGAAATGATTATTCACATTATTATAGAAACATTTAATCACATTGACAAAACATTCAATAAAAAAGAAACAGGGTATTAATATCAGCAAACAGGGTTTTTTCTTTTTTTTAAAAAAAAAACAAAAACAAAAAACAAAAAACAAAACAAAAAAACTTGGAAGCAGAATTTTAAAATCATTTATAGATGACTTTGAAATATATTACTAAATGATCAAATTATTTAATCTTAAAATTTATTTTTTAAAAATTCACAATGAAAAAATCTTACTTAAGATTAAAGAAGTAACAATTCAAATGAAAACTGTACTGCAAATTGTCACCTGAAATATTTAAAACACATAATCTTATGATGTTATTAGATCTTCAAAATACATTTAACACTGAAAATTAATTGGATATATGAAGAGTATATAACATTTTACTCTAACTTGTAATCACAAAATGGAAATTGTGTTGAATATAGGTCAGTAAATATAAAGAAACTTTTACACTGAAACTGGACATTTTTGATGACCCTTGATGGTCAGTTTTCAGTGTGTGTGTGTGTGTGTGTGTGTGTGTGTGTGTGTGTGTGTGTGTGTAGTTGTACTATGTATGTATAAGCATAAATATAGGTTGAAAAACTGACACTGTACTCTGTCTTAAAGTGTGTTTACATCACAACATGAGAATGATACATACAGATGCTATATATTTAAATGTCTGGTTTAAATACATGTACTATCAAAATGAAGTTATTAGTCACACAAGTACATTCAATTTGTTTACTGTCTTATCACCATAACTAAACTGTTCATCAATGTAGAATTTCTTTCACTAGCTATCACTGTCAATAACTTGTTGGTTGCCATGGCGACCACTGTTATGAAATGTACATGTTCAATGATCACCAACATTAAATTTTCTGTCAATACAATAGTTAGGTTTCCATCACCATAAATGAACCTCTCTTATTTCTCCTATAATATGACTAGCTCTTTGTAGTGCCTGAAATATAACACATAAAAGACATTTATATCAAATACAGTAAAACCTGTGGTAGGGGTACACCTGTCAAAAACGGTCAGTCTGAAATGGTCTCTAATGTTTTTACTACAAAATGAACCTCTGTAGAGCGGTCATGTGTCTGACACAGTCAGCGGTCATCCTAACTGTAAAATCCTCTGAAAGTTTGTTCATCAATTATCCACAATAAAAGTATTTATCTTGTCAGTCATAATTATTTTTGAAGTGAAAGTTGTCCAGATATTTTTTTTATTAATATTGCATTAATATTTTCAGATTTTTGTGAGCATTTATTGGACTTTCAGGATAAATCTTAAAAAACACATGTCTCACATGTCTCGCTTGTCTAAGGATCTCTCTTGTCTAAGCATGAACTTACAGCACTTTACAAATGATTGCATATTTCAAAAGTTTTGTTTGACAAGAAAGTTAGTTCACCCTATGCCAGTATAATGGACAGGTTCAGTGGTATGATTGTCTACAGCATACTAACTCAGTTAGCTAGCACCTCACCAAAAAGTCGTCCCTTAGTGTGTGCTAGTACATTACATACACACTTGCACATCTCACACATAAATGACCTTGTATTAAGATTAATCCATAGATATTATTGACCTTGCTTTTGTCATGAATAGCTGAAAAATTGCTGATGTGACATTAAACAACATTACAACAACACAAGCAAACTAATCATGGTATTGTAAATTTTACCTGTAACATTTCATGTGCTTCTTTCCTTCTAGCTGCAATGTGTTCAGATTCCTCTAATAAATACTCTATTTCCTCTTTCTTATATAATTGACTGACAAGTTCACTCTGCAGATTGTCTTTGACATAATTCACAAGGAAGTGCATGATTGCTTTAGGAATACAGTCTTGTATATTTTTACGAACTATCAGGAAATAGGATTTTATTAGTCGCTCTGAAAAAAAATCAATTTTTCATTAACTATGTATTTTACACATTTACAACAACAAATAATAGTAATTATTAATCAAATGAATAGGTGTTTAAAATATCTTCCACAACAATTCAAACAATAGCATTTATGGGATAAAGGATTTTTTGTTGAACTATTAATATTAATAACTGAAGAGTGAAGTGGAGTGGAGTAATGGTGTTTTACGCCCCAGTCAAGAATCTTTCACTTATTTCAAAGTGGTCAATTCTGGGATGGTGGAGGAAACTGGAGTGCCCGGAGAAAACCACAGACCTTCGGCAAGCGAACTGACAAACTTTCTCACACTAGGATCTTTCCCGAGTCCCCTGGAAGGCACTGAGAGGCACTGTGATCCGTAAGCACGCGCTTTAGACCACTCCGTCACCGAGGCCCCTAATAACTGAAGAACTGTTGGGCCAAAGAAACTAAAATTCAAAGTTCACTCATTTTTTATAAATATAAAAGTATATCAGACTTTCATACACCATGAAAATGCTTTTCATTGAAAAATAAGTTTGACAAAAGTTAAAGTGACTAAATTGTGAAAACATAATACTATTATCATACATTATATGTAGAAGGCACTAATAAAAATGAAGAGCGGAGTAAGAGAATTTTATGTCACAGGGAAGATTTTTCCACTTTTATCAAATCAAGCGCTCCTGAGAAAACCAATAATTATCAGGGCATGAACTACCAAACATTCTCATGTGGAAATCTGCCCCTTTGTGGGATCTGAATCTCAGCCAAGAGGGGTGTCATGATCTGTAAGTGATGACATTCAAAGAATAAAGAAGAAAATAAAAATATTATTAGTAAACAATGATTACCTATTACTTGACAATCATTCTCATCTCTTACAGATAATTTCTTGCTAGTTTGAGTAGGCTGTAAATATATAACAAACTTAAAATAGATCTTTTGTCAATAGATTTAATATCTAAAAGCAAGCCTTATTTTGTTTTAGGATAGTGAAAAATTAATTAATGCTTTTTGACAAAGGTTACTACTGGTATATGACATACATGTACATGTGCATTCATACCTGTCCAATACATTCATACCTGTTCTAGCAGTCAGTTCAATAACAACCAAATGTATTATACATGAGCAGTTTTATATGTACTAGTCATTACAACTTTTCACTAAATAATTTAATAAGAAACTATTAAAATGACTTAAATCATGCCCGAACTAACTCTATAAATCAAAGTATTTTCTACATTTAAACCAATAAAATACAAGTTAAAGTTTTTCCAACAAAAACTGCTTTTGGGATGTGAGTGAAGTTATATCCACATCATATAGATTAAGTTTTTATCTTAATACATGTAAATGAAGCATATTTTAACAGAATTCTACATACAACTTCTGGAAGGAGGTTAACTCCCTTTCTGGAATGTGCTGGTGATGGGGTGGCACTGCTTGATCTACTTCCTGCTTGTGACCCATGTTCTGAGGCTCTATCACCACTGGCTAATTTATCCATCTTATTATTACGTAACAAGTTAGAAATCTTCCATGATCCATCATTTTGTAAATTTTCATTGATATTAACTGACTGTAAACAAAAGGAGTAGGTTACTTTAAAAACCTTATTTATCATCCAAACATCTCAAGATATTTCAGCCCTACATACATGTACATTTTCTGTAGGAGTAATTTTAGGAATAAGTTACATTATAGAAGAACAAATCAAATTTTCATTTTATATGAACCCTTACAAAACTCACATGAGTAAAAATAAATTTTAGATATTCATCTGAATAATATAATAATGTATTACCTTGGTATCTGGTTCAATATGTGGTCTTGCAGGTAGTGCCTCTCTTTGATGGTGTTTTGCCATTTCATGTGATTCTGATATAGCTCTATGTACCAGATGTGCCTCATGGAAGTCAGGATGTTTTGTATTTATATAAGCTAATTCTATAGCAACTAGGTTTTCTACCTGCAAAATAAGTCCATGAATGTATTCATTTATTCACGATATGCATTAAAATTGTATTCATATACATAACAAGCAGTACTTCAGAAACAGCATTTTTAACCATGCAAATTCCCAACTGGAGGTAAAAAGTAGCCATTTATAATAAGTTTTTCTTTCCTTCTATGGAGTGTCCTTACCACTGCCCATTTTTCTGAAACCCTGTTACAAAATGTATTCATAAAAACATTTTATACATACAACCTGGTTTATAGTAAAATAAAAATCTAAAAATTTACATGTTTATACAAGTGCATTCAAGAAAATTGACTTTAATACTCAAAACTGTAGTAAAATTCTAGAAATGGTAAAATATTATGAAATGATGTGAAAGCTTGTGTTTTGGTAAGTAAGAATCACCTTTTTAAAACTTACCATTGAATTTGTAGGTGGTAATCTACGTCTTAATAACTGAGTAACTACATCTATAATTCTCTCATGTAACTTTGGAAAACGTAACATTTCTTGCTGCAAAATAAACAAAATGTTTGTTAAGTTGTAATCAAATGTAAATATATGAAAGTCTTAAAAGGTTCATAGTTTCATATACTACAAAAAAAATACAAAAAAAAAAAAAATAAAATAAAATAAAAGTTTACAACTACGATTAAGTGTCTGCTTACTAAGTGAAAATCTGGTTTTCTTTTTGTACTTTAGTTAGCTTCACCATTCTGGAGCTTACCAACTCTATATGTGTGAACAAAAATCTGAATGGGGCATAAAATTCAAATTTACTAAACATTAATGAGTTCAAAGTAAAATCTTTTATCTACAAACCACCTGTTCAATTATGGCATTACCATAAAACACATAAAAGTTTGCAGAAAATTGAGTTTTTCAAACTGACAAGCCAAAAAAAAAAAAAAAAATTTATAAACTTACCTGTGTACCACAGTGTTGTATGATCCGCTGCATTTCCTCATGAACCAGTTCTACACATCGTAAACTTGGCTCTTCTAGACGTTTTATTTGTCTTTTAACTAATAGTTCAAAAGATATTTCTGGTACAAACAGTGCTGGTCGAGGTCCCTGAAAGTAAAGATTTTTTCAGCTACATGTTTAACAATTGAAATTAGCCACAGTTTTAATTTTTTATCATGAAAAAAAAAATTTCAACAAATATTTTAATTTAATTACAGCCTTAACTGTGTCTTTTGTAAGCTGATGTTTAAACTTGCATCATTAATGTTTAGTTAAAGCAATATCTTGCTAAGATTACAACATGTCCAACCTTCAACCATAAGTGGTAGGCAAATTCAAGCATCTTTTCAGACTAAAAAGTAAATATGTAAAACTTCAATCAAACAACTATCCTGGTTATATAAGTGTTGTTTACAGCAATAATGCTAATGCTGCCAATTATATAAGATACCAGTTTTATATTTTTTTAAAGTAATAGTTTGGATTTCAAGCCTTGTTTGACAGCTTTAACTCCACTTCTCAATGTTAGAAGTTTAAATATAATGTACATGTAATATGTAAATTTGCCTACTTATAAATGTACATACTGTATATTTGTGTATCAGAATAAAAGTATGTGTGTAAATAATGTATTTGTCTGTCAACATGTAAAACAAGTTTATAGAAAAGTATAAAAACTTACTGTAGCATTCCTTATTGCAGTTAATATATCAAACTTGTTCAATCCACCTAAAGCATCCACAGATTCTAATGTTCTACCGAAAGTTTCATGAAATATATAACACATTCTAGCTCCTCCACACCTGTAAAAATAAACATATATCAATCTCTAGTTCTTCCACATTTTTTTAATTTTAAAAAATGAACTCAGCAAATTCCATACATTTTATTTTAATTTTGCACATCTTACAGTCTGCATCTTGGCCACTTTTAAGGAACTATATCAAAAACTAACTGTAACATGTGCCATTAGATATCTTGAATGTATGGATGCATCATTTTATTGAAGCCATCAATGTTACAGTAGACACAAAATGTGACACAAATGCAGACATGGTAGATATGACAAAAGTGCTCTTGCACTTTGTGAAGTTGAGCTCAAAAGTTAAATCAGAGAATAGAAAAAAAGGTAAATAAGAGAAAAGGGAGAAGAAATAACCCATAAACATTTTTCTGATCCAAATAGTTGACTCTCGTACTTGTTGAGTTTATATTACAATAAGTGGTTTAATGGGACTAACTACTAGAAGTTGTAGTGTTTTTTTATAAAGTGGTTATTATAATTAAATTACTTCAATTTACCTTCTGTCTTTAAATGTGTAATGTTAGTTAATTAATCTGTATATAGGTAAATTACACTGTATTGTGCCTCTACAGTACACATGCAGTCAGTACATTAAACTTTATATCACGTGGTTAAGAAAGGTTCAAGTAGCGGTCATATAACATCATATTTCTATCGCTCCTGCGGAGCGGTGCTGTTTTACTATAAATAAAGCCGCGTTTCGAATACTGGGTCAGTCTGATATTTGGTTTTCTTTTAAATTAGTGCACACACTATATTTTTGGATTATCATTATTGGATTATTATTTATGTGATATGTATTTATTTGCTACATGGATTTTATGTTTAGTGTAAATAAATAGTAGAACTTATATAATTCTCAAATTTATTTAAATGGAGAAAGTGCATTAAATATTACGGGTTTAGGCATTGGATCTAAAATAGGTTCTCCGGCCAAATTCCGTACACGTGTTACTCGAAAAACGCTACAATTTCAATATGAATTACTAATATGAGGTCCAGGAAAAGATAGTCTCATTGATCTTACTTACAGTTCATTTATTTCTATATTTTTAGCTGTTCCCTCTATTGTACTACAGTATGCTGAAGCAAATTTGGTTATTATCTGTAGAAGAAGTTGGCTCTGAAATATCAAAAAAATACATTTAAAAAATAACAAGCTCAATGTAAAATGTTACATTGTTTTAATATTAAAAATAGAAGAGTTTTATTGTTATTATGAAGTTTGTGACAATCCCTATTTCAGCATTTTCCAATATAAGAATCTTTGTTCATTTATGTTATTGAGTATGAAAAACTTTCCAAAAATTGGTAAATATTTATCCCATCATAAGACAGAAATATCTCCAAATTTACTTATTTCAAATTTCTGTGTGACCTACAAGTAAAAATCATCTTCAGGCACTATGACATCACAATGTGGATTAAGCACCTATCCAAGTGACCAAAGTATTTTCTTTCATAAAAATAATCAAATCAATTAAATTTTCTGTTCGGAGAAAAAAATCAGTCTGGTATAATAGACTCTTACACCTGAAGTCTAAACAGCAAAGCAGGGACAGATTATATCTACTTTACTTAAACTTGTTTTTCTCTATTTTTTGGTCATTTTTTTAACAAATCTGTTAAGTAATCTCCTTGAAAAATTAAATTTGTAGTGTTTGATACACCTTACCTTGTCATCGACTGGTTCACCAAATGATGTCAGCAGTGATTGAAATTGTGCTATCATTACATTAACCCTGGTCTTAAGTTCTGGTAGACAGTCTCGTATATGATGCATCAACAGCTGAAATATACAACAAGTAATACAAATAAAGACAATATAAATTCATTTATTAGTGTTAATTTTAATTTTTTTTCCTGCAGACTTAGTGTTCAAAGTGTCTATTCAGATTCTTGGTCAAGTTGAAAAAATTTCGCATAACAACACTTAAAATTAATATTTAATTATTTTATTCAATAAATGAACTGTTGGTTTACATATTTAAGAGGCTTACGGGGATTTTTCTGGCCATTTTGGGAAAGGGACCTTGGGATGAAATTGGGAAAATCATTGACAAAATCGACATTTTGGGAAAATTTTTCATTAAACTTTAAAATTTTTTACATAGTCAGCACATCAAATATTTTGCCTGGAATATTTACTATTTTGATACATGCTGGTAGTCACTCATTTGTACCAAATCACTCAGACATTAACACAATATCTTCATAGACTGGCTTCAATACAAACATCTGAGAAAGTTGTTTCATGAGTTGCTCCCATTCTACCTGATCCTCCTTGAGTATATATCAAAATGTGCATAAATACAGGTTATTATAAAGATATACAGCTACACCAGAAATATAGAGTTTTTTCACTTTTTCTTAAATTTCTCAAAGCAGGATCATTTGGGAATTTTTACCTACAAAATTGGGAAAAATGTATGCTTTTTGGCATTGGGAATGGGTCCCTTTACTGGACCCTGTGAGTGGCCACAAAAATCCCTGGCTTAATATATAAAACTGAAATTTGTAAATCAATAATCGAAATTCAATATTTTAAGTAAAAAATGTACAAAAATCAATAACTGCATGTTGTCTAAAAGCCAAGAAAACTGCATGTATTTATGTTAAATGTATTGGAAAGTGATATTTCCATGAATATTTTGTGTTATGAAGTGAATAAGCACACATAAGTGTTGTATATTTCTATAGCTATGACTTAGTATATACTTACCCTGTTTAATGTTTTAGCTAGATAAAATGTACCATTTCTACTGGCAATCGATGGATATTTTCTTTGTAAAAACGCTGCTTCATCTTTCAATGCATCTTGCATATCCTGAAAATTCATATAAAACAAATGTTAATTGTAATGGAAGACCAGAACTATGTCCCCAAATGAATAATCACTTGGTTCCAAATTAGGCCCAAAATGGACCATACAACTTGGTACAAAAAAATGAATAGCAAATGACATAATTATTATTATCCCTTCTTATTCCTATGAAGTTTAGAAAATATGTAACAAGCTATCTTCAAAAATGTTCTGGACAAGGTTTATGGCATACACCCCCTCAACTTTGTTTTGAGGACATATAGATAAAAACCTATCAACTAGAGAGAAAATAAAACCAACATTTTTTGCAAGGAAGAATGTAGTTCAAGGAGAGTAACTGCAATCTATTCAGAGTAACTGCAATCTATTCAAAATGTTTTATTCAAATATTCAGTTTTTAGAAATAAATATTACCTTAAGGCAAGTTTTTTAATGATTTTTTTTTCTTTATCAATCTTTCATGTTTTTCTTTCCAATTTCTTGATCTAATAACAATTATGGTGCTACATAACTACATAATTTAAACTTCTTACATACATTTAGAATTTTAGATTTTGTGATTGTTTCTTTGCCAAATGATCAGAAAAAGTAAAAAGCCAAAAAAGCAGTGACAAATCAATGCTCATATGTCAAAATTAACTAAATAGCCTGTGATTGTAACAGAAATAATCAGGCATGTTATCATGTGTTATGATGTACCATACCTTTTGTTTATTTATATCAGCCTGACTCCTGTTGACCACCCCTACAATACCCAGTTTTACAGGGATAACTCTTCCACATAACACATCCATGGCATCTGTACCTTGATCCATTAAATCTAGCTTTGTAATCACAGCTAATGTTCTTCTTCCTGGTTACAAAACAGATCGATAAACAGTTGACTCTCATTATCTCGAATTTGTTGGGTCCACGAAACCTAATTTGACATATCTGAATTTCGACTTGAAAATTGGCAAGTCTAAAACAAGGGCCAAAAAATTGGGACCATAAAGATTGCTTCAACCTCACAGAAATTTTGATATATTCCACTATTACATAAGGAGAATCGACTGTATTAAAAAAATAGTTTTCTACAATGTATAATGATATCAGCTTCTGCTTTGAAAGAAATTTGCAAAAATACATGTACCGTAATGTCATTTACAGACAGATTATTTTGCAATCAGAAACTCTGAAAATTTTTACTACACCTACATTTTCTACGGAAGATGATTATTTACACATCTGTTTCTCTTCCTGAAAAATCTAGTTGAAGCCAAAGGTCTCACAATGTTTCTGGCAACTGAAAAGATTTCTTAGTAAAGGACATCATTAATTGTCATACACGTACATGTATATAACACAAGCTAAATTTTACGGTACTTTTCTTAACAAGACAATTATAAACATCTGCTAGACAGATGTGAAGATAAATTTCAAAAATTTAGATTTTGAGAGTTCTAATGTATTGTATCATTTCTAAATCTTTGTAAACAAAGAAAGAAAAAAAAGCAAACAACTCATTAAGGTCTTTTTGTTCATTTCAGGAAAAGCTATGTTGTTTAGTCAAGGCAAGTTAATTTCCTCCACCATACCATACTATATAGGGTGTTTGTCATCAATATCACCTACAAGTTTTACACTATTTAAAATACCATACTCAAACCCCTCCTCCCTCAATGCTACACACCCCTTCCTTTCAACAATATTCCACCTTTCCTACCCAAACACAATACACACCTTACACATACATGTATATCATACTCTACCCCTTCTCCCCAACACCATACACAACTACCTACATACCATACTCCACCCTCTCTTACCTGAACACCATATACACCAACATATCAACTTTAGGCACACAAACAAGTACATATTATCATATTAATTACCATCAGGATCGACATCTTTGGCCAGTTTTAGTGATTCAGAAGTAGCTAAATCTGTGTTAGCTGCTGATACTGCTAAGATAATAGAATTTGGGTTACTAATGTACTGTAAACATAATTCTCTAATTTGGTCTTCTATGTCTTCAGGCTGGTCTCCTACGGCTACTTTTGTCATACCAGGTAGATCCACCAAAGTCAAATTAACTACTTTAGGTGAAAAGATCTTTAGGTTAATTGGCTCGGGACATATGTTCTGAATAAAGAGATGAAATGTTACTTGTTAAAACTAAAGACATCATCATCATGTTGTAAAAAGATGTTTTATTCAAAGAATGTAGAATCATTAATGAATGTTAGAATGAAATTTTATGGTTTTGTGATTAAACTATAACTTATTGAGAGAGAATTTGTGAATTGTGTTTTATAAGAATAAATCTCATTTTAAAGGATACTGGTGAGTTAAACTTATTGTTGAATATTTTCATTAAATTTTATAATATTTGCTAACAAAGTATTTAAATATCTTCAATGCCAGCAAACAATGGACCTACTTAACTTGTGAAAAATAAAATACTGAAGCCATTTACAATTCATAATTATATTTCCATAACAAAGAGAGTGTAGCTTCATAAATTCTGCTTAATGAAATCATATTTTACTTATAAATTAAAACCATTGCACTTAAGTACAATATTACAACATATGGTGGTCAAATTAAATCCATTTTTTTTCAATTAAGATTTGTGAATTTGGAAATTCCAGATATGGGTTTGTGTTTTATCTAACTACTGAACAAGTCTTAAAGTTTTACCAAGGAGACAATATACAACATCTTTTTAATCTTGGTATCACATATAAATGTAAACTTTACCTTATTTGTGCCTGACATTCTATCTGTTTCATTTTCTATTTCTTTCCTGATGTCTTCAAAATCTGTATATATCTTATTCTTTGTGTGTAAAAATTTACCCCATTGATCTGCCATTATCATATCTAAAATGTATAAATGTGTACACATTTTTGTTACCAGTAATTAAAAAAAATGTGATCTGATGTTGCAAGGGTCAAAACATACAAACATTTTAGCATTACTCTAGATTGTAGTCTAAAGTCCAATTCAGTTTTCAAGTCAAGATCATAGGGTCAAATTGAAGCCCAGTGTTCATTTTCAATTACTGTGAATGCATTTAAATTCTTGGGCTCTAAATTTTGCGGTTTGAAGAAAAAATACTTTTTCATGGGATGGTAATTTTGTGATTTGAACTTTGTTGAAAAAAAAATTGTTCTAACTCAATAAAGAGGATTAGGTACTTATTAGATGGGTGTTGCTCATGGGCATTGCATTAAACAGTAATAGAATTTGGCCGAGTAAACATGTCTCTGTCCAAGTTGTCCATACTTTATATCTCTGCTTTCTTCTTTGTTTTGGTTACAAGACCAACATAACGTTTTAAGGTAAAACAACTATACATATATTTTAATTTTCTAAAACATGTTTGTTGACAGGTAAATTTGTGGGTCTGGTGGTCTACGGAAACAACAAAAATTGGATCACCACGAATATTTATGGTTTCACAGTTTTTATGAAAACAAAAATTTGTCACAAGTTTTAGCAAGATTCGTTTTCACAAAGAACATATAAATAAAATCAAGAACAATTAGGCTATAAGTAATGTTGTAATGTTGCCACAATAATATAAACTACCTCCTCCATCCTGTTGTTTCCTGACCTCTGTATTATCTTTACTTATATGAACCAACTGTAGAATCAATGGACGTCTAGTAACGATGCCAGTACCACGAGGCAAGAAATCACATCCAACCAAACTCTCTAATATGGAACTTTTACCAGAACTCTGCAAGAGAATAATTTATTTATTAAAGAATGTAAAATTGCTAGCACAAAAACAACTTATCAGCAATTTTCTATCTGAAAAATCAAGTACAACAATCAAAGGTATTATATAATAAATAATTAAATGTTACTCGGATGTAAAAAGGAGAACACCTAGTGGCTAGGGACACCAAGACATTGAATTCTAGATCAAAATTGCTGGGATATGAGTTGTGGCAAGTTGCTTCATTTCAAAGTGGCTGCAGCTGACTTATTTTTTACACTTATTTTGCACACAATTTGCATTTAGCTGATTTTGGCATGATATTAACATACATTTATGGTTCTTGTTCTCTTTACATATCCTACATTTTTGATTTTATATTATAGAAAATGTTGTTTTTTTTCATTTGAGGTTATGCTGTTTTTTCAAAGACCCTTTAATTTGTGAATACATATATATATATAATACATATAAAATATATGAAATATATTAAAACATGGAGAGAGAAAAAAATAAAAATAAAAACAATAAATAAATAAATAAATAAATAAATAAATAAATAAATAAAAACAATAATAGGCCCTAGGAAATATAGACTTTCATTTTATAGACAAGTGTTTTTCTTGGATTTTTTTTTTCTTGTTGAAATTTGAAGCAAAAGGACCTTGGCACATTGGCAAAAGTTGAAAGGAGTGGTCACTAAAGCAGGTTTAACTGCAAATTACTAGCAGGAGTATAAAACAATGGTGCTTATTTATCTAAATGTACATGTTTTCTACAACACTTTAATGAGGTTTCTTCTTTCAAATATGCTTTTACAAACCAATTTCTCTTTTTAAAATAATTTTTTAAAAATTTATATTCAACACCTGTTCCATTATCAAATCTTAATTACCGATAATATTTAAAGTAAAAAAGCAGGAAAATAAACCTAAACTTTTTATAATAAATTATACAATTTTAAGGTCATTTTTGTCTAAGTATAGAATAAATACTAGTTTTAATCTCCATAAAGACTATCAAAACTGATTTTTTAAAAATAAAATCCAATTTATAAACTAAAACAACATAAATAATTAGAGACAGCTAGTGGACAGTAAATACTAGAATGATATACTTGTGTTGAAAATACTTTTAATCTAAAAAATTCCAACATTAATTTTATCATATTAAAACCATTTACCCCACTTTAGCATGTTTTGGGTGAGACATGTGTACATGAGTTTAGAGTGAGACTGATGATGATCACGAAGAAAGTAAAGATTTTTCTAGCTTTGTACATGTATCAAGTTTTAACCATTTATTTTTTATGCCATTAAAGTTACGCCTCTGTAATAATATCTGTAGTCTATTAGTAGAGCCCTTTTCTAGTGTGTGGGAAGTACAAAGTTTCAGCCCTAGTCCTACCCTGTATTTGTTCTCCTCTAGTTAAGGTTTAGTGGTAAGAATGGCACAAAGAAGTTACAGGAAAGACAGCTCCTTTTGTGCATTACAACTCAACATGCAAGATTCTTCACATGAGGGACCAAGGGAAACTCACTGAAAATGAGTAAAATAGGGGCAGTTTGAATTGGCTTAGTTGGTTGAACATTCACCTCCAGTCTTAATTAACCTTACCAGTTATTTTCATTTGAAAAAAAGAGAGATGAGTTTGCAATGTTCAATCTTAAACTAAAATTATAGGCATTCTTGACACAGAGTTTGAAAATTAAAAAACTGTCACAATTATTATTGATTTGTTTTGATTTAATGGGATTTTATGTCCCAGTCAAGAATATTTCACTCATATTGAGATGCCTCCAGATAACGATGAAGTGGCAGAAATTTTTACCTTTGCAGTGTGCTTAAGGCAATGTGCAGGGAGAGTTTTTAAGCATACCATGCCTGCCATGACACAGGGCACAGGTTTTTAATGTCTCCTCAGAAGGACCCCATGACTTTCATTTCTTGGTCAGACAAGGCTGGGGTTCGAACCCCATCCTCCTACATACGAAGTGAGGACTCTACCAAATGAGCTACCATAGTGGTATGTTAGAATTTTCAGCCAAGTATGAAAACAATTAAGGGAGAACAGAACAACATTTCTGACTCTACTGATAATAAGAAGATAGGCAAAAGTTGGCCTATTGACTTTTTTTTTTAATTTATTTATTTTCCATTTTGGTGGCATTTGCACAAGTACCTTTGTAATGAACACTGTGTTTGTGGGGCACTTCCCAGAAAAATTTAATTCAATTTTATGTCACAGTAAAGGTCATTAGGTCAAAAATATTAGTAGTAATGAAAAGAGCTTGCCACAAGGAATGTAAGCAAGAAGAAATTGCAAAGTTGTAGTTAGAATGACTAACAAACAGGTTGTAAAAACAATTTGTTCTTGGATCATTTGATCCAAGAATCTTTTAATGCCTCCTGTCAAAATGATATACTTTCAAACACTGACACAGATGTGGTTTGCCAGCATACCACAGGGCCAATACAAAAAACATTAATATGAACATTCCAAGAACAAAATCACATTTATATAAACTTATTTATTCCATACACAGTAGAAATAAAAGTTTTTCTTATGTGTTAAGGGTATAATTTGGAATGCTAGTACCATGCTTTATAAAATATTTATGTTATAAGTATGACATACTGACATAGATCTATTGATAAACAGGAAATAGTTTATTGGGAAAATAATGAATATATCAACATATACCTAGGCTAAAGCAAAAGTAAAAACCAAAACTTATTTAAAGTTGATTGTATTTTCCCAAAACCCGCCGCACAATGAAATAATTTGGGTGTTGGTTAAACATACACCGGTAATTTTTACATTTGGAAATTTGGTTGTATACAATCATGTATAATGTAGTGATTTTACAGAGGAAATTCTTTTAATTTTTTTTTTCTCAACTTCTACTTTCGTTCTGTCAAAATTAAAACTCAGTTCTCTGAAAGAAATAAATTACAAATCCAGCCAGTTACTACCTGATTTCCTATCACCACAATCTGTGGTAGTTGGATCGATTCCGATCCCACGGTATTGAAGACATCCTGAAGCTTATTTATGACAGGTATAAGCCCTTCCATGTTGCAAATTATTCTGTGTTCCTAGTATTAATGCATTGACATTGTGCAAATGGCTGAGAAACTCTGAAGGAGTATTGCAGCGGGTGAACTTTTCATTTCCGGTTCAAGGTCACAAGTTCCCACCACAGATTTCAATGACGTTTTGTGTAACCTGATTATGCTTGGGTTTTTTTGATGGTCTGCCAAACGGGACTAACATGCTTGTAAACATCGAATATTGATCCATTGTTTTCAAAAATTTTAGTATTTTGATACAAAAATGACGGACAGCGATTCCGGGGCAATGTCGGTGAGTTGAAAATTATAGAAATTTTCGAAAGAGAATGAAAGAAACATAATTTGGCATAAACTTTGTTTGAACATAAAAATGTGCAAGTTGTTAATATGTCAAGATGGTCATGACCCGATGAGTGATGATGATATCATTGATAAATAGTATTGTAAATATTTTGACTAATTTAATTATAAATCTATGTCTTATAAAGCAAATCTATCCCTAATTATGTTACATAGATCTAGGTCACCGTTACATACGAAAGGTAAACTGTTTGCAAATACTTCGTAAGTTAACAGGTGGAATTTAAAAGTTAATTAGCATGGTAATATATAAAGATATCTACATTAACAGAATAAGTTTGAAAAAGGGTCCTTATGAAATGATTAAACAGGTGACTGTACCCATCAAGTTATTAGTGTAGGTGATAATCTTATTAATAGTCTACATTACATGTATCATCACTTAAGAACTAAACTCTTGAGTCATTTTCCTATTTAGATATTACAATGACGGAGGACAAAACCTCTGAATTTTCGGGTTTTTTCGTACAAAAGCACTGTTTTTACCAAGTGAAATTTCTATGTTGTCATTTTATTTAAAAAGTTTACCAGACAAGCCTAAATACATTTGAGACATTATATGCAAAATAAAATGGTTTAAAACATGAAAATCTTATTTTTAGCTTTTTGTTTGCCAAGAGAAGTCATGTTTTATGTAACAAAAACCCCGAGAACTGTCCGGTCAAGCTATAAAATCTTAATAGAAAACCGATTCATATTTTGGTCGAAATTTTAAATGGCAAATCCAGTATTATGTCACAGTATACACATAGGTAATGTGTGAAATAACTATTTTTATCAAATATTGTTCAGTCATGCATATCAGATCTGAAAGACATACATTGTTTAAAGAGTCCTATGGTGTATTACCAAAGTTATGATTTCATAAATATCTCTTTCTTTTCAGAACTTACATAATTAGTAATAAAATTAGATTGTCAATTCTAATCCAAAATTTCTCTACACTGTATAACAATATGGACAATATATAATGAATTTAGTGGGTGTTATATATCCACCCCAATTTTTTAGTGATTCTTTATTATCATACAGTTTTAATTTTGTATGCTGAAAATTGTCAAAAAATTTGAAACTTAATTGGTGAAACCCTAAAAAATGTGCTGATATTGATCATAAAAAGGACTACGAAACTAAAATAGTGTATTGCTTCTGATTAAAACAGGATTAATTTGAGAGAGAATTTAGTATTTGAGTCACTTCCATTTAAAAATCTAGATCGCTGGTAACTTTTATTGAAAATCATTCAAAATGTAAATAGGCACATGGCCTTTTAGTACAATTTGCTAACTTTAAAGAGAAATGAGGCTCAACTTTCTTAGTTTCTTGGTCTTTTTAGGTATAATATACAGGTGGCCTGTAAACCAGCTTCAACTGCATTTCCAGTTTATTCCCACTACCACCACACACCTAATATATTAAGATATTCATGTTTTGAACCAAGGAAAGTTATTTTGCCCCCAGGGAAGTACATGTATCTTGTAGCATTTGGCTATGCCTATAGTGTGTCAAATGACCACTGGTGATTCAAGTCACATGTATAAAGAATCATTAACAAAATTTTGTATACCAGTAGACTTTTGGCATAGTAGTGGATCCTCTGCCATAGGTCAATTTAGCCAATTATCAATTTTCACAATTTTTAGCTCAAAATATTGATTTGGGCTAATATTTTCACTCCAAAATTTTTATCAATTTCATTATGAGCTTTTAGTTTCTGAGGTTCACTGGAACTGATATATTAATTGGCTCTAATTTTTTACATTTGACAATTTTTTGGCTCATACTTTTCAAGAGCAAGTGCTTACTCTGTGAACTAATAAAGTCATTGAAAAAGATATTAAATAATATATGGGATGTTTCTGAACTGCCTCAACTTTCTTTGTGTGGTTTTCAAAGTACTGTGATCTTAAAATTGAATTGTTAATTTTTTTGGATTTTGAGGTTTCAAAACCAATTGCAATTGGTTGATAGTTAATATTTATGAATATCAAAAGCTTTTCAGAATTTAATTCTTGTAGATCTATTTCATTGACTGAAAATTTAATTTAAAACTTTGAAGTTTTAGAAAACCATACATTTTGCAGTTGTGATTCAAGTGCAGATGGTTTTATACTTGAGTATATTAGCGAAAAGTCTTTGGATCTGTTTCAGGTCTCAACTAAGAAAAATTGTATCATCACAAATAGCAGAAAAATTGCTGATGTGACAAAAACAACATTCATTCAACCAAACCCTTTTGGTTTCTAGATGATAATGTTTATTATCAGAATATCTCGGTTGAAATTGATTTGACAAAATATACATAACTACTTAATTAGCAGATTGCAATCTGATTGGTACATTGTTCCCAGATGATTACTTTTGTAATATTGGTCAGAATGTGACACTGCTTGGTCACTATATCTATTGTTCAAATTTACTTCATTTCAAAGTGTGACCAAATTTGTGCAATATTGATTGCATATTACAATACATTGTATTACTTTGATTGTTTCTGGATGTTAGCTTCTGTTTTATTGATTTGATTTTTTTGAAACTCAGTATTTTTGTTAAGAAAATAATTCTGGTCTACTTGTTCAGTATGTTTCAAAATACTTAAACTTACGTTCACAGTATGACAAAAATTTGTGCGTAGCACATTAGTATACCAATATTGGGTTGTTAGAACACTCGTATTACCTTGATTGTAACTTCAGGTATGACATGGAGATTATCCAGAATTATCATTCACCATCTGAGTAGTGTATACCTGGTACTCACATTAATTGTGCTTTTGGTACAATCTAAAACTGATCCAGAATCATTGTCAGCCTACTGAGTAGTGTATACTCACAGTGTTTACTAGTACATGTAGTTTGTATTCTTATTATCACCATTAACCTACTGCAGAGTGCAGAGTGTGTACTCATATTACCGTTACTTGAATTGTACCTTCTTGTACAACCTAGAACTGGCCCAGAATCACGACCAACCTTCTCAGTAGTGAATACTCACAGTGTTTGGGTGGTACCTTAGTAAATAATCAATGTACTGTGGTTGTTCCTTCAGGTATATCCTAACACTAATCCAGTACATATTATTTTCTGCACACTGCTTCTGTCAAGTCATGTTGGATTTTAGAAAACCACAATTTTACTTAATCTTTTTTTTTTAAATTTTCTTTTTCTTTGATATTGAACAGATTTATGTTGTATTTTTCTATTGTTTGTTGATAAGAAAATCCATTTCTTCATCAAAGCTCTAAAGTGTATGGAAACACTGTTTCTTAGAAAGTAAGAATTTCTGAATTTGAAAATTTAGCTAAGTGACTCAGTTGAAGGAGAAAATAATGATGTAATTAAAACATAAGTGACACACATTAAGGTTGAAATGAAATTTCAATAAATGATTTCAAGCATTTCAAGTTTTGATTTTATATTATAGAAAATGTTTTTTATTTGAGGTTATGCTGTTTTTTCAAAGACCCTTTTATTTGTGAAATATATAATACATATAAAATACTAGTATATTAAAACATGGAGAGAAAAAAATAAAAATAAGAATAAGAACAAAATAATAAAAATAAGAACAATAATAATAAAAATAAGAACAATAATAATAATAAAAATAATAAAAATGATAATAAATAAATAAATAAATGAATAAATAAAAACATATAAAACACCAACTAAAGAAAATTAACACATGAAGGTTTAAGTGAAATTTCATAATAAATTACAAAAAAAAAAAAAATAAATAAATAAAATAAATAAATAAAATAATAATAACCAACAAAGTAAAGAAAATTACCATGCAAATTTAGATATATCACAGTGTCTAGACAGCGTTAATCCTTAGATCATGCAACAAATGCCATATATATGTGCATTACTTTCATTTCTGGTAATTATTAATATTTTGAAAGCTTGTCAGAAAGAGTGTGAAGTTTCCTTTAAATAATTATAAAAGGTTAATTATTTGCATATATTTCCATTTTACCCTGCACATTTATATTCGTCATTGATTACGGTTGGAACATTAAAATTATGTTGTTACAATATACTCTATGTATTACTAATAACTTGTCAATGTAATGTTGTTCATTTCAATTTTTCAGAAGGTTTCTAGTAAGGTAAGTTATGACTTTAAGTGTATTTATTTGATTCCAGTTTTCATCATTTGATTCCTAACTTATAGTCTTTCTAGATGCTATTCAGATGTGCTAATGTTCTGCCTTGATTTTTTCTATCTATCTCGCTTAATATTTCAGTGCTCATCTTTGCATTGTGATTTTTGCTTTAAGCTGATTGTATGATTTTTATTTGAGTCAATTAAGTTTTTTAAACTTTTGAAAAAGTGTCTGACATATGTGACAGCATGAAGCTTGGATAATTTTTACTTCTGAAAAAGCGTTGACCTTTTGTATTACAATATGGCCATATGTTACTTGATTGTACCTTTTTGTATTTATTTGACTTCATATATATCAACCTTTTTTTTTACTTTTTAAAAAGTATTTCACCTTTATTGTGTTCATTTTTGACCACGGAAGCTTAACATAATTCTTACTTTTAAAATTGTTTGACCTTTTTTGTTCATATATGACTGAAGGTAACTTGACTGATTCATACTTTTGCGAGCATTTGGTCCTTTGTGTTCGTATAACTAAACATTGTTGTATTAATGACAATTCCTTTCTTTTAATATCTATAGTGCTCTTTTCAAACAGCTTCTTGACTTAAAAGCTTGGAATTTCATGCATATGTGCTTGTGTGTAACACAAGTGCATGAAATGTACCATAACCATATTCACAAATTTCTTGTTCACTTCAAGCCTCATTCAAGGTTATGTGAACTTTTAATTGCTTTTGGCTTACAAACTTAAACTAAAAGGCTAAATATGTAAATATCCCGTAAATATTTGTCTTTAGCTTAAAATTAAACATTCCTCTATTGCACTAGCAATATGCTTTAGCTTGTAAAATATTGTTGATTTAAAGGCAGAGTTTTTTAGGTTGATAGGTAGAGAGGTTAAATTGATCAATTTCTATGGAAAGAAAAATTATGCTGACAATATAGGAAACATTTAGTACAATCAAATACAAATACATGTAATTTTGTAAATTGCTTTATTTTTTGTGCAGTGCCAAAGGAGTATAATTGCTTTTTTGCTGTTTTTGATGTGATTTGTTTGATAATTAACTTAGAAATGTCATCTTTTGTTGAACACAAACTTTTAAGGCAATTGAACTATCATAATACATTATTACCAACACTTCATTGGCAACATATGATATCTCATTGGAACTATGAAGTCCTAATTGACAAATGCAATTTCACTGCAAGCTTTTACCAGTTTATTGATTTTTTATCTCCATCTGTCATTTTGAGGACATAAAACAATTACAATCAGTGATACTGTATATTTTGAAAGGAAAAAGTTGTATATGAAAAATTATCATATTTGATATCAGGTTATTACAACATCAGTAAGTTGTTAGAGTTAGGAAATGAGACTGAACCTTAGCTGATAGAGAAAATTCTGTTTGCAGGTCTTTAGGCTTAGAATAAAGACTACATTTTGAGGAGAGTTTTAAGTTACTGTTTTTGCAAAAACGAATTCAGTTCATGAAAACCCATGATGTAGAGGTCTTTCAGAACTTTCAATACCAAGCTTAACTACCTGTGAATTGTTTATCTAAAGTAAAGCATCGGACTCCCATTTGGTCATTTCTCTAGTCCACAAAGCTTACATCATAAGTAAATAGGTACCATCATCAGTTTTGGTCTATCTATAGACTTATCAATATGATAGGTTGATCTCTAACTCAAAGGGGATGGTGGTCTTGTGCTATGAAATGCTTTACGTCACAGAGAGTGGTATTAAAACCTGCCCGCAAGTAAACCTGTAGGTTTTCAACAGTGTGATTCTTGAAACTCAGATCGTAAGCCATTTGGAGGTTCTGATCAGTTTGAATGAGAATTGCACCTCGGAAGTGAGACTAATAGATTTATACAGTATGATTCCTGAACTTCATATAGTGAGTCCAGATACAATGTGGATATATACAAATGCATGTATGTGGGAACTCTGGCAAAGATTTTCTTATTTGGCACTACAAGGTATAATAGATTCTATTGCCGGTAATTTATAATCAATGTCAAGGCTTAAACTGTTAGTATGTATCTTGTTTCTTTAAATGAATTAAAAAACATTTTAATATCAAAATGTTGGTAATACATAGATGGATTTCTATGTCATTGTTAGCCATCTGACCGAAAGGTCATGTGAGCTTATGGCATGGCGCGGCGTGTGTATGTGTGTGCATGCTTGTGTGCATGCATGGGTGCATGCGTCCTTAACACCTATTTTCGACTTCTTCTCCAAAACTGCTGGACAGATTTCAATGATACTTGGTCAGAAGCATTTATGGGCCGGTGCAATTCAGATTTGTACATGGCATTGCCATGGCTTTCAGAACTAGGTCAAGGTGACCTAGGGGTCCAAAAATCTTAAAAAATCTTTTTCTCCGAAGCCAATGATGGGAGATAAAATCTGATGTGATATTTGACTTCTCTAAAGTCTGAAGCCTATAGTTTGTTCATTTTGTGAAACTTGGTCGAAAAGTGGGTTACGCGTTTTTGCGTCTTATTTAAAAAATTTCATAAAATGGCTTCAAATTGTTATAACTTGACTATTTGCACAGATAATGACATGAGGTTTTCAGTTTTGACTTTTTCTTGAAATGACCTTTAATAAAAGGGTCAAGGTCACAAATCAAGGTCATGACCTAATTTGTGATTTATGCAGTTTTAGGCAATTTTCTTGCAAATATTAAGAGATATATGCAATCAAAACATTGTTGAAATGTTTAGCATGACAAAATTTAAAAAGGTACCAAGTTTCAGAACTATATAATAATCCATGTAGGAGTTGTTGCCCCTGAAATGTTATTTTTGGCTTATAAATACTAAAATTGTGCATTAGCTTGAAAACTTTAATCTTTTTGTATAGGCATGTATATTAGAATATTGTAGGTATTGTGGCGATGATCATTTTGATATATGGTTCAAGGTCATAGGTTCAAAGGTCAAGATCACAGCTGCAAAAGAAGACTTAAATTGCTAATTATCTTGAAAACTGTTAACTTTTTGTATAGGCATGTATATGAGAATATTGTAGGTATTGATATGACGATCATTTTGATATATGGTTCAAGGTCATATGTTCAAAGGTCAGGGTCACAGCTGCAAAAGAAGACTTAAATTGCTAATTATCTTGAAAACTATTTACTTAATGTATAGGCATGTATATTAGAATATTGTAGGTATTGACATGACAATAATTTTGATATATGGTTCAAGGTCATATGTTCAAAGGTCAAGGTCACAACTGCAAAAAAGACTTAAATTGCTAATTATCTTGAAAACTATTACCTTTTTGTATAGGCATGTATATATGAGTATTGTAGGAATGATCATTTTGATATATGGTTCAAGGTCATATGTTTCAAGGTCAAGGACATAGTTGCATAAGTATACTGAAATTTGTTAATGATTTGGAAATTATTCATTGCATTACAGTTACTTCATGCATATTATATAAGCTACTCATAAATGAAATGTGAGTGGATATATTTCTGATTAAGTTTTGTGGCAGTTCTTAACTTGAGAAAACTTGTAAAGTTTCAGTACCAATTATATTGTCTTTTGTGCTTTGCAAACAATTTTGGACATATCCTCAGGTGAGCGTTAAGGCCCATGGGCCTCTTGTTCAGTAATAATAGACTTCTGCATGCGACATGATCCTTTCAAAATTAACTGCCGTTGTTGAAGTATTAGATGTATGCTACTTTTTCAAATTTAAGTAGGAGGAAATTTCCTATTGGCTAAATTGCTAAAACACTGAATTGACATGTCAGATACTGATACATTTTCATGGGAAATAGTTTTTGTTTGCTAGATATGTAGCAGTATTGGTTGCTCAGTTGGTTAAGCTTTTGCCTGGGTTCGATTCTGAGACCAACCAACCCTGCTTGTTTCTCCATCCTGTTACGGTGGTCAATATTACCCTCAGATATTATGGACTTGTGAATGTGGTCTTTTAAAAAGTCTGAGGGAATTTGGGTGAGACATCTCATAGAACCATGGAAAACTCAAGAACAACAGGGGAAGAAAGTAACAGTCTTGTTAGCTAAGTTAGCAGAGCACTAACTTATAGTATAGCAGGTCCGGGATCCAGTCCCTAGTCTGATCCTGCAGTTTCTCAAAGCTTTTATACAAATATATATATACTTTGTATATAGCAAAACTGATAGTTGTTTTTCCTATACCAGTACATTTCAAGTATGGAAAAAAATGTTCAGAAATGTTATAATCAATAATTCCTTTACATAACATAAATGAATCATAAACAGGCAATTAAGAAAGGAAGTTAACAGATTGCCAGTAATATCATTTTGATTGGTTGAAATCTTTATAGAATAATGATATTTTGTTTATATAGAGTACAAGATCATAAGTGCTTATATTTCACTTTGAAATATTATTGAAATGGTTAAGAAGTCAGAAGTTGTACATTTATCTTTGATATGTATTACTGTAATAGAAGCCACCTCAGTCAGTCATTTATTTATGTTATGATGGTATAGAAGGCAGTAGAAGCTAATAAATATATAGCCTAGAGGTAATATGTCTGACAGGCTTCTTATAAGTTGTATTGTTATAATTATAGTTGACATTTACTGTGTTGTTAACAGTCAGGGTCTCAACCACTTGTTAAAGCCATTTACTACTGTACTGCTACTGTACGGTACTGTTTTGCCATGTATTTTCTAGAAAAATGTTTTTGGGTGTCAACAAAATTTGATAGTAATGTTTTTTTTTAAATACTGAATTTTTCAACAGTCAGGTGTATTAATATGTGTTTTTTCTTGGTTTGTTCTGGTATGTGTGTTAAGCATTTACAAGAATACATGTACACAAGTTGATATACTTAGCTGTAAATTTTTATTTTTTATTGCAGTATTTTTAGCTCACCTAACGGAAAGGTCATTTGAGCTCATGGCACGGTGCGGCGTGTGTATGTGTATGCATGTGTGCATCGTTAACACCTATTTTCAACTTCTCCAAAACTGCTGCACAGATTTCAATGATACTTTGTCAGAAGCATATATGGGCCAGGTGCAATTCAGATTTGTTCATGGCATTGCCATGGCTACCAAAAGTAGGTCACTGTGACCTAGGGGTGCAAAAATCTTTAAAAATCTTCTACTCCGAAATCGATTGTGGGAGAAAAAATCTGATGTGATAGTTGGCTTCTCTAGGGTCTTAAGCCTGTAGTTTGTTCATTTCGTGAAATACAGTTGAAAAATGGGCTACATGTTTTTGCTTTTAATTTTAAAAATTTCGTTAAATGGCTTCAAATTGTTATAACTTGACTATTTGAACAGATATTGACATGGGGTTTTCAGTTTTTATTATTTTTCTTGAAATGACCCTCGAAATGGGGTCAAGGTCAAAGTTCAAGGTCATGACCTAGTTTGTAATTTTGCAATTTTAGGCTATTTTCTCCAAAATTTTAAAGATATATACATGTAATATCAAAAACACTGTTACAATGTTCAGCATGACAAAATTTAAAAAGATGCAAAGTTTTGTAACTACTGTAAATCAGGAAATTAATGCGTCATAAAAATTAATGCGAATTGCCAATTTTGAAGTAAAATGCTTATTTAAATTAATGCGATTTTTTAAATTTTAATTTTTAAATTTTTGCCTATTTTTTATCTTACAATTTTAAGCATTAAATTATGGACTCGGAAATCATTATATTATGTCTTCCTTAATTTAAAAACACGTTATAAACAAACTTTCAGTAGACATTATTAAAATAAACAGTGAGGTGTGCCGAGGGTAAATTCTTAAGCGCTGATGACCCTTTGTTTTAAAGTAACCAGGGTGGTAAAGGATTATCAGAACAAAAAAACGCGTGTTTTTTAAATAAACAAACATACTCAAATATAACGCTTGGAGTTTTTATACAAATAAAGCGTTCAAAATTAGGACGTCCATGTTGGCATGTGTACAACTGATGTTCGTCTTCATCTCATGAGTTTAGAATGTTAGATTACTTGTAATCACAGTTCTTTCAATTTGATGTTCCAGTCAAGGTTAAAAATGATGTATCAGTCATGATTCCCCCCGTAGCAAAATTCCCAGTAGGAAAGAAATAGCAAAAAATTACCGCTAAATGAGAATGTGCTCTAATTAATCAGTTACGATAACAACTTCCGGTTAAGGGAGGTAACTCAATTTACAATAAATATACAGAATACAGACATCGGAAAATAAATGTGACAAGAAATTAATGCGATTAAACGGGCCTCGCATTTTTCGCATTAATTTCTTGCTCGCATTAATTTCCAGATTTACAGTGTATGATAATGCATGTAGGAGTTGTTGCCCCTGAAATGTTATTTTTTGCTCATAAAAACTATAATTGTGCATTAGCTTGAAAACTATTAACTTTTTGTATAGGCATATATATTAGAATATTGTAGGTATTGAAATGACGGCCCTCTTTATGTATGACTCAAGGTCATAGGTGCATAAAAAGACAAATTGTTAATTATCTTGGAAGCTATTAACTTTTTGTATTGGTATGTATATTAGAATATTGTAGGAATTGATATAGCGATCATTCTGATGTATGATTCAAGGTCTAACGTTCAAAGGTCAAGGTCATAGATGCACAAGAAGACTCAAACTGTTAATTATCTTGAAAACTATTAACTTTTTGCATGGGCATATATATTAGAATATTGTAGGTATTGATATGAGGATATTTTGATATATGGCTTAAGGTCATACCTTCAAAGGTCAAGGTCATAGGTGCATTAAAAGACTGAAATTGTTTATTTGAAACTTTTAACTTTTTGTATTGGCATATATATTGGAATATATGGCGATCATGCTAATATAAGATTCAAGATCTTACATTTAAAGGTCAAGGTCATAGATGCATAAGATGACTGAAATCATTAATTATCTTGAAAACTATTAACTTTTTGTATAGGCATGTATATTAGAATATTGTATGTATTTTTGCAAATGATTTTGGCCATATCCTCAGGTGAGCGTTAAGGCCCATGGGCCTCTTGTTTTTTTTTATTTTGGTTGTGATTTTGGAATTGTATAAAAAAAGAAGCATTTATGCATTTTCAATTTTAACTACTAAATGCAGACTCAGTCCGAGTATATTAATACTAGAAAACTTTGAGGAGGAAAAAAAAACATGATTGTCTAGATAAAGTGCAGAAGCCTTTTGGTTTTTAAGCAGAATGGTTTTGAAGACATGACACTTTTAGAAGAGTTTTAATATTTCTTATAATATAAAATATCAAAAGGCTTTTTAATCTTTTTTATGGTTTTTTGTTGACTCTCTCGTTAAATGTTATGGGTTTTTTTTTTACTGGCATAATACAGCAAGTGTTAATGTTTACAGACAACTACTTCAATACATATATATCTCAGGTCACTACATCTATATATTGTTTATTCCTTTGAGGTCCGAGACCAACACTTCTCAGCACCAGCATTCATTTCATTTACTTCCACCCAACACTAAGGTTGTCACCAGATATTGATTTTTCATTGTGTAGAGTTATAATGGAAAAGAAGAATTAACCAGGGGAAACTCGCTTCTTCCCAATGTAACCAGACAAATTGTGAAATTGTATCAACAAATTAGGTATAAAATAAACATTTCATTTTTTAGTCTCATACGAAAGACTACCTAGTAACGAGCTTTTTACAGCTCTGGTATGGGCAGAAGATGAAAATCATCTCAGAAAAATTTCAAAGTCCTGAGTGAGGTTTGAAGGCACAACCCTTGACTTAGAGAGCCAGTGAAAGTACTACTTGGCCATGTCCGCCCATAGATGAGAATCTTGCTCAGACACAAGCATTTACTTTTTACTAAAACCATTAAAAAGCAGAGTAAAGAATTCTGTTTTGTTCCATATCATTTATTTTATCAATAAAGTATCAATATTATACATTTATTGACTTTTGATTTAGATTAATAAAATGGTTTCTCAACCCAACAGAAAGATATGCCTAGTTTAATATAACTTCTTGCTGGGTTGAGAAATCATTGTATTAGCTGAAATCAAAAGTCAACCACTGTTTTAAAATATGACTAGAGAAAAAATTAGGAAATCATTTCTAGGGCGGATGACCATCTGTAGCTGCCATCATGTCAAGAAATTTATGTTTACAAACTGTTGTTAAGTGGAGGTCGATTTTACTTCTGAAATGGTCATGCTGATTGGTCGTTTTTAAATTACTATCCAATGAAAATTGAAGTTTCGAAAATGTCATTAGTAATCCCCTACTTCTAATTTTATTTCCTTGTATACCTTTCAGAAATGTTATATTACCCTATTGTGACTTTACACAAGGTGATTATAATGTATAATTATATTTTGGGTTCAAACATTTGGCATTTTGAATTATTACACCTTATGTAAAAATCTAGCAATTTCATTGGATAAGAGCTATGTAACAATTTGTACTGTCACATAAAATTTATAATGTCACATAGCAATGCGCGTGACTATGTGACAGTATTTTTGTTCGAGTTGCCTCCCTTCACTGGATCACGTCAGCGCTTTGAATGAACCATGTTTTAATTGTAACTACGCAAGCGTCTTATTGTTATTGATATTGTTTACATTCATTAATGTTGTATAGTTGTATGTCTTCAGTATTCTATAAAAACTTACAGTAAAATATTAATCGGATGCACAACATATATATTGGTAAATTAAAACAAACATTCGGTGTAATAAAATAAATATTACATCTCTGACAGGGTGCCAGTACATATTGTCACCTCTCGAAAAGCATTGTCAGCCTCGGCTATCGCCTCAGCAAACAATGCTTCCTCGAGGTGACAATATGTACTGGCACCCTGACAGAAATGTAATATTTATATAATAACACTCGCATGTCTTTTTAATGAACTATGGTGTGTGACATGATAAAGAACTTTCACTTATAATGTCTGTAAGAATATTTATTAATATAACTTCTGCATCTTAGTACAAGTAAAGCAATCAAGAAATCTTGGAAAAAGTTTGGACCACTACATTTTTCCCTTCTTATTCTAAATTCAACAACTGAGAATGCCAACCACTAGGTTCCACCCTGAAACTAACCTGTTGTTCTGTTTCTTCTATGATAATCTCTAAAATATATCAGATGAAGAAATAGATGCAGCATCTGAACCTGGACTCAAACCTTGTGCCTCCACAAATACTGGTTTGTTGATTTACTAACCTAGCTATCAAGTTACATCTGTGACCCAGTCTGCCAAAAATGTGCTTTAAACTTATTTTATTGCTAAAAGTTTCAGATTTAATATACACTATGTTCAGTATCTTTAGGATCATTGAAATGAAAAAAAAAATCTTTTAAGTATATTGACTACATCAACATATAGGCATCATTCATGTTTGATGCCAAATTTGGTCCTGTTACATAGCACTTTTTTTGAAAAAAATTGTCACTTGATGTGTGGTTTGACATATTGTCTTACTAATTAACAAATTGTGTGTCAATATTCATCCTAAATATGTAAGTCTTAATTAAATGCTTCTATTTATACTCCAATTATGAAATCCCCTGGAGGGTTTACATGTGATTAAAAATTGTCCCCTTGTATATCTTGATCATAGAATGGAGAAGGAGGGATAAAAGTTCTAAAAGTAGGAGGAATAGGGGACTATTATTATACTTAACAACCTGCTAAGGAAATCACCTACTGAAAGTTTTTGTCATAAAAATTCCTGACATACTGCTATAGAACATTTTACCTGGTTGATCATCATGAGAAAGTTGACAGGTTAATTTGATTGACAGTTTGTATATATGAAAATTACATAGAGCACCCAGGTGATCAGGTCAGGAAGGCCGGCACTAGTGTACTAGCTACTAATTAGAAACAGAAAATCATGGAGGTTGCTTTAAAGGTAGGGACAAGATATATATCCGATGTTTGATATAGAGCAGAGACTTGTTAATGTATTATATAATATAGTACATATATATAGCTATTTGTGTATTGTGTTTCTCAGAATTAGATCTATTCCAGGTGTACATATTTCAGTGCTAGTTTTAATACATCTACCAACTCATATTTACTGTTTTTGTTCCGCTTCACTTGTGAAATGTTATTATGGTCCTATGAAATTACATAAATAATTATGCTTTCATTAATGTGGGTTATTTATATCATGTATATTAGTACCTGTATATTATTTGTGGTTTGTTTTTATAAATATCAATTCATTTGATTTAAATTTGTGGAAAGCAAGTATCAAGTAGGCAGGTACAATGAAATACATATAAAGTAATCACCTTTATACAAAGACCACCTGTCTTTTAAGATGTAAGGCTCTTTGTTTAAAATTTCAACCTCTGTTTGAAGACCACCTGGTCATTAACATGATAAGACTTCCTTTTGTACCACCTATTAAATTTTACTGTAAAATTTCTAAAAAAAAAATCTTTTACAGAAATGTTCCAAATGGCTTGATTTTATTATTTTAGGCCATTTTGGTGGGGGGAAAAACCATCTTATTGGAGGGTACAAAAGGAAGTCCAGGGTTTTCCCCGACACAAGATTCCCTGCATTTTTGATGCAAGTTTTGCTTAATGGACCAACACAAAAAATAAATCCATGCTGCGTTAAAAATATTTTTTCAGCCTGAACAGATTTGTAGTGGCAGTAACATTTGAATGCTATTTATAGTTGACAAATGCTTTTTGACTCAGATTGTCTTACTATCGTTTTAGTAAAGCGCAAGTATAAAGCGTTTTTGTGACCTTGCATCATTGTAAGTATATGGCATCGGGACAGAAAATTCCTTGTTCGACAGTCCTGTAATTAATGATCTCGGTGATCATTATAGTGATCCGCTAATTACAAAAGACGAGTTTAAATAAAGAAGTGGCAACGAGCACAACAGGGCCTTTTTCTACCAAAACAATGAAAGTTCATGCCAAAATGTCTTGAAACATATACTTGGCTTGAAGCCAATGATACAAGCGAATTTAAATTTTTGTTTTGTAATACTTGTAAACAGGCCGGTAAAAACAATCCATTCACACAGGGATGAACTAATTTTAAAAATAGTACATTTGTCAGACGTCAGGAGTCCTGGGATCACAAAGATTCTCCAATAATATTAAAATTACAATCCCATTTCAAAAAAGCTGCTGCGACTATGACCAGTAAGGTTACATATTTTCTTTTTATAAAATAATAGTGTAGCGGACACACAAAACTAGTGTTGGAAAATGAAACTGATATAAATGGGACTCCTAAATCTTGGCAAAGGACCCCTGCAAAATTACCTTGGGAGTCCTAAGGACTCTCAAAGAAAGGATGCAAGGGAAAACCCTGGAAGTCATTCCATTAACACAAATGTTTCAAGTTCTTTGTCAAATATAAACCTAAATCCTCTTTATGAAGACCAAGTACATAAAATACATAATTCTAAGGCAACATGTTTAGTCTTTATATACAGGTTTAATGTTTATAATTACATGAATGGCTTATTAAAATTAATATATAATAGGTACATAAAGTTTGAAAACAATGTGTTCAAAAGTCAATTCAGACTGAAGTACAAAGTACACATGTACTTTGCAGAATTTCATTTGATTACATAATCATGTAGTACTCAAATGAAATTCTGAAAAGTAAACATATATTATAAAAAAATAAATAATTATTTGAATTTATCATTATAAAAAGCAGTAAATTTTGTTATTTATAACTTAATATTGTGGAAAACAGCTGCCTTTGTGGCAGACCCCCACCTGAAATATGTTTGTACTTGAATTAAAATTTTCCTTAAATGAAAACCCAGATCTGTGACTATGTTGCAACTTTTAGCTGAACTAGAAATCTGTACCTTAGATGCTACATCAATAGAACACTATAGTGGGTGTGGTTTATTTGAAATGCATGTGTAGTGTTGATGGTTGGTTGGTTATAATGTTAAATGTTGTGTCAGCATTTATTTAGCCATTCATGATGAGAGCAAGATTATTAACCTCTTAGGTTAATCAGAGAACAAATTCATGTATGCATGAGGTATGCACAAGTAGAAAATATTTCTCACTTTGGTCGACAGGGGCCATACTCGCAGTAGTGAGAAGCCCTTTTGCCTTAACCACTCTGTCACCACTACCATGCCTCAATTTATAAGGGAGATAACCCTGGGCTTCTGTATCACATGGCCTTAGATTGTTGGCATTTATATTGTTATGACAGTGTTTTTTACATTTAGTTCATTGATTAACCGTTAGAATATTGCATTACTTTTCATCAGGTAATGTACTGACTGACACTGTTGATGAAGTGATATGGTATATAAGGGAGATAACCCTGTAATTCTGCTCTGCACTTCCTGAAATGACTAAGTAGTTATACTGTTGTGATTTCATGCTTTTATAAATAGGTCATTGATTAATCTGTAGTATATTACTTATCATCAGGTAGCACATTGACTTGCTGGTATATACATAGATTTAAAAGTCACTACATTGTAAGGTTATAACTTTATATAATACTGTTTGACTTAAGTGGTGACACTTGATAACAGTACAGTTTTAGTTTGTTTTAATGGATGGTCATATTGGTCTGGGATTTCCCTTACAATAGCCATATAGGATGTACATATTGGTCTGGGATTTCCCTTACAATAGCCATGCAGGATGTACCCTTACATGCAATCACTGGAACAGATATGATCTATATAATTTAATCAACTGTTGTGTTAGTATATATATACAGCTCAGTTAATATACAGTAAGTTATTATGTAATTAATGTGTATTGTTTAATATATTGCTGATTCATGGAAAGGAAATTTTAGATTTAACAAATTTCAAGGTTATTTATCAGAAATACATTTTTCTTATAAATATTCGGAAAAAAATAGTTCAAAAAAAAAATGTAGGTTTGATGAGTCAAAACTAGGAGCTAAAATTAAGTTTTTACACAAATTAATTACACATGTCTTTAAGTATACATATATCTATCATGTGCAGGAATTAATGACTTGTAATATTGTATGCACTTTGTCAGGTACACTGTTATATTTCTTTAAGTACAATTGACTCATTCTGAATGTTACAGGTAAATTTTAAATTAAGTGTTACCTTTTATGTCAAATTCATGACATATTTTAACTTTGTGTTGTCATTTAAAATATTTAAATTTGTCAAGTTACGTTTTTGCCTTTACTCTTAATAATTACTACTACAATAATTAATTTTGCACCATGTAATATGAATGATTATACACATGTACTAGCAGTGACTTATGTGTACACATGCATACACTCAGTTTTACACAATGATTAGACAATGATTTTACACAATTAGAAGTTTAAAGGTATGTCTATAAACACATAAAAACACATATACAAAGATACACAATTTTTTTTAATAAATAGAAGCTTACACAAATCTTTTTTAATAAATAGAAGCTTGCTTATGTTACTGTTTAAGTGGAGTGTGGAGTAATGGTGTTTTATGCCCTTGTCAAGATTCTTTCACTTTTTTTCCGAGGCAGTCAGTTCTGCAATGATGGAGAAAACCTGAGTGACTAAAGAAAACAACCAACCTTTGACAGGGAACTGACAAACTTTCTCACACTGGGATTTGTCCTGAGTGGGATTTGGACCGAGGAGGTGAGAGGCGCTGTAATCCGTAAGCACATGCATTAGACTACTCAGCCACTTAGGCCCCTCCAAAAGAAAGTAACTGTTAAAGAACATTTTCAATGTGTACATGACACATGCACACGTATGTGCATTTGACATACATTCTCTTTTATACAGTACTGCCTTGGTGGCTCAGCGATATAGATTCTACCTTGAGAGCAATAGGTCAGGATTTAGACCCTGGTCAAGTCATACATAATAGTTTAAAATTTGAGACACTACTTTCTTGCCTGGCACAACAGCTGGTTCAACCTGTGCTAGAATAATGTGACATTGGGAGTGGTATGCTTGTCTGTGACATACTGACTCGATGCGCTAGAACCTTATCAAAATGCCACCCTGAGTGGGTACTAGTACAAGACAGATAATAATACACACACATATACAAAGTTGTTCTTAGATTAATCTTTAGAAATTTATAACCTAGCTCCCATTACAAGTAGCTGAAAAATTGTTAATACAGTTTTTAACAACATTACAACCAAGTAACCAATCTTTTATACAGTATGGGGCCTTAGTGGTCAAGTTGTTTGTAGTGCACACTTTTGGATCACAGTGCCTCTTACCACCAAATGCTGCTCCAACAGATTCTAGTGTTAAGAAAACTTGTCATTTTGCTTGCTGAAGGTCGGTGGTTTTTTTCCAGACACTCTATTTTCCTCCACCGTTTCAGAATGAAATAAGGGAAAGAATCTTGATGGGACATAAAACATCATTCATTACTCCACTCTACTCCTAGTCAGTTTTTCTTTTCCACCTCACTTTTTATTTGTCTCTAAAATCAGTCATACTACACACCTGTGTATTATATTCCAGGGATAAGACTTTTTTTAGCCATCTTCTTTGTAAAGATTGCTTCCTGTTTTAAGAAGATGGATTATGACTTCATACCTACGATACAAGAAATAACACAAGTTGTTGTGTGAGTTTTGTTTAAGAAAAACAAAACAGGAAGTTTATTGTGGGATGGCAATTTTTTATATTACATTTTTCATCATTTTGTCATCTTATAAAATAATACAGGTGTTTTAGTAACAGATGTTATATTCTTTCACATGTATATTTTAGTACCTTAGAGCCATTGCTTTCTATGTGTCATTCTATCCTGTCTGCAGTGAAACATGCACATTGATTTAATAAAATAAGTGGATTTTAAAATAACAAAAAGAACATTAAAAGTAAAATGATTTAAATAAAAATAATGATAAAAAACATAGGTAGACAAAATAAAGTTTAACAGGTAGTTTTTGTTCATTGTTTTAAAATTATGGCATAAAAGTGTCTTTCTTCTTTTCCAGTTTACTAAACTTCATTTAAGATATATGTAGGTCAGTTTATGACCCAAAATTCTGCTTTTAAGCAATTTATTTTGTACATTTTGAAATTTTGTTGAAAAATCGGTTACATGCTTTTGCATTACATTTCATAAAAGTTATGAAGCTCATACATGTATTGTGATATCTTGCATCTTGTACAAGGGATTTTTGTTATGATTCTTTTTTTTTTTTTTTTTTTTTTTTTTTTTTTTTTTTTTTTTTTTTTTTTTTTTTTTTTTTTGAGGACATCAAACACAAGTTTAAGAGTGTAATGTAACCTCTAAATGATAACAGACAAATTTTCTTTTAATATATATAATGGGGGTTATCACCTAGCAAATCAGTAAATATATTGTATTTCACTTTAAGTCATGGGAGGTTGCCAATATGACATCAAATCAGGCTTGTTTAAAGAGTTTTTAATAATACTGTTGTACAGAGTGTATGTGGATTAATGCTCATTTTGTTAAATTAATGTGAACATTAACATCATTATGACTTGTATTCTGTCTGCCCTAGGTATGATTTTACTTTAAATTTTAGTCTTTAAGGTTGGAGGTTTTAAAGGTGCTTATTTTGGTAGGGTGGTAAGATGTTTTAAATGCAACCTTTTAGGAGAGCCAATCATGCTGTAAAAGCTGTCTTAGCTGCTGCAAATATGGCTTAAAATAGATCAGGAAATGTACGGTCCCATCAACTACTTGTACATGTCAACTGATAGATCTGTAAATTTGTGATTGATACCTGAAATGAAATCAAAAGATACATGTATCTCTCATTATGAATGGAGTGGAGTAATATGTTTTACACCCATTCACAATTTTTTTCCATTTATATCAAGACAGTCACTTCAGGGATGGTGGAAAACTAGAGCTTTTTGAGAAAACCACTGACTTTCTGCAAGCATATTGACAAATTGCCTTATACTGGGATTTACACTGAGTGCACTTTCACATGTTGTTTCTCTATTTATTAAAACTTCTGGATTCAATATGTTGAGAGTGATTTTGTAAAATCATATTATTTATACCAAAGAAAAACCAAAAAACAAAACAAAAAAAAACAAACAAACAAAAAAACTGTACACCAATACAGTTATTTAAGGTACCACTAAAATACAATTGCCGGTATTTCAAATAACAGATATTTTTAAGTCATAAATTCATCAAATTAAAGTACATGTATTTAGAGACACATTTTTTTCAGAAACTCAAAGGTGACCTCTAGTGTATGGTATTTCATGTTTTCATACTATCCCATCTCTGTCTGTTTTATTCTAACCACCACCACCCCCCCCCCCTTGCAAAATTTAAGGGGGCTATACAGGAACCACTGTGTCTGTTTGTCTGTCCGTCTGTCCATCCATTTATAATTATGTCCACTACATAACTCTAATGTCTTTGGGTGAATTTTGATCAAACTTGCAACATGTTTACTTCATACCAATATGAGATGTGATGATAAAATGAGACAATACCACATTTAGATGTATAGGTCAAAAGGTCAAGGACATGTAGATGTTTGAGTGGAAGGTTGGGTTGGGGAATGGGGTATTTAGCTTTCAAGATACAGTTCTATAGTTGTTTACAAATCAGTTTTGATATTGTCACTGATTTGTATATATATTTGTTAATTTATTACCTGAAGTAATGTAAATTATAAATATTTTTTATTACTTTGCAGCAAGAAGAAATAGCGCATCAGTTTGTGCTACCAGAGAGACAGGCTAAAGTCAACCAACTCATTAAAGTAATGGATGATGAAGAGATCCAGTACTGTATATGTCGTTCTACAGACTGTAACCGATTTATGATGTAAGTCAATTATATTGATAGTACCCGTGGGTATCTCTGTACTGGTATATCAGTATGATGAGGCGATCCAGTACTGTATATGTCGTTTTACCCGTGGGTATCTCAGTACTGGTATTTCAGTATGATGAGAAGATTCAGTACTGTACATATCATTTTAAAACACTGTAACTGGTTTACGTTGAAAGTCAATTATAGTGGAAATGTAACTGTACTGGTGTATTAGTATGATGAGGAGATCCAGTACTTGTACATATTATTCTAAAGACTAACCAATTTATTTTGTAAGCCCATTATACTGGTAGTATCTTTTTACTGGTATCTCAGTATAATAAGCAGATTATTATGATAACAGTTAAAAACTGTAGATGTCATTCTACAGATTACTCCGTGGCTCAGTGGTTCTTCCATGAGAGCAGAAGGTCATGGGTTTGAACCCTTGCTGGGACATACAAAAGGCTTTGAAATTTGAGATACAGCTTCCTCACCTGATGTACAGGATTAAGACATCAGACTAGACTGGTTCCCCCAGAGACAGGATAATGTAACTGGGGAGTGGTATGCTTGTCTGTAGCATACTGACTTAGTGAGCTAGCACCTCTACAAAAAGTTGCCCTGAATGAGCGTTAGTACTAAGCAGGTCATAATGTACTGTCATGTCTCAGACATACACAAACTTGTTGTTATATTAATTGCAGAACTTATATTTTACCTGTCAACTTTTGCCTCTTAGTGTTCTTATCAAAAGGACTGATATGTATTGGCTTCTTATTTGCCGGTATGAAGCAGAAATGAATTGGATGGACTGGGTGATAATTGTGTTTTACACTCCATGAAAGATTCTTTTGAGACAACAGGAGTGCTTTGAAAAAAAACAAAAACAAAAATCAAACTTGCTAGCCTTCTACAATTACTCTGACACTAGATCTGCCAATCCAAAGCTAGGTGGTGAGAGATACTGTGATCCGCAAGCTGGTGCTTCAGGCCACATGGTCAATAAATCATACCCCATCTCAGTGTAAGCATCAGTCAAATGTTTGTTGTAATGGAGATTTACACAGTGTTTGACAGCTTTTTTGACATTTGATTTTGTTGACTGTTTACTGTAACATATCAAGTTCATGTTGATATTTTATCGTCACAGATGTTACAAGATACAAAGTGTTATTTTTTCAAACGTTAGTTTTATGATACCGGTATGTCAATAAAAAATAAGATAGATATGGTAAGTACTACATGTAATAATTTAAAAATCTAAAGTTGACTGATAAGTGAGAATATATATAAGGGAAAGTATAAAGTTTCTCACAAAAGAGGAATCAGTTGTCAAAAAATTCACTGGCAAATGGCAAAGAGTTATGGTGATAGTAGACTTACATATTCCATAGTGGCAAAGTGGTTGGTTGAATTTAAAAATAGGCACAGTTCACCAAAAGATGACCCATGGTCAAATGAGCCATTTAATGTCATCTAAGCAGAAACAATCACTTCTTTGGAGACCCTCATAATAAATGATTTTAGACTGTTAACAGTTAGGAAATGTGATTTATTTCAAATAAAAATGTTTGCAGAGCTTTCCATTAATATCTTTGATGTCAGTAAGATGGATTCCCAGACCCTCAATGTGCAAGATTGTTTCCAGACATAGAACTGTAGCTTCTTTGCGTAATTATTGAAAACATTCCAGAGAACTTTTATGTACCTTTTAGTGACTGGCAGTGGAACATTGATTCATCAATGTGACCCAGAAAAAAGAAAAACATCTGTGCAATGGAAACACCCTGGCACTTCCCTGCCAAACAAGATTATCGGTTGGCAAACCCATAGTCTTGTGGTTTGGGAATCTTAAGTTATGTTTTGTTGATAAGTTCATAAACCTGCTAGAAACTGTATTGCTTGATCTTACTCTAGTTCTAATGAAGCAGCTAAGAGCTGCTGAGAGATGATATCGGAGGAAAAGGGGAGAAGTGGAGCTTATGTGACTAGGACATAAAACAACAATATTCTGATCCACTCCACTCTTTTAGGAGCTACATTTAATTTGAAGCTCCACTCCACTCTTTGAAAAGCTACATTTAATTTGAAGCTCCACTCCACTCTTTGAAGAGCTACATTTTATTTGAAGCTCCACTCCACTCTTTGAAGAGCTACATTTAGTTTGAAGCTCCACTCCACTCTTTAAAGAGCTACATTTAATTTGAAGCTCCACTCTACTCTTTGAGGAGCTAGATTTAATTTGAAGATCTTTACCTGTAGTATTCGGTGATATTAGGTTTATGTACTCATTATGAGACAAAGTATAATGTACTAAAATGCTACAACAGTTATATATATTTAAAAAAGAAACCACTGCAGTAGCTCAGTTGGTAGAGTGCTCACTCTGTAAGTGGGAGGTCGTGGGGTCGAACCCCAACCAGGTCATACCCAAGACTTGAAAGGGGTTAGTGACTGTTCTTTCACCAAGAAATTACGAAATGAAGGTCATAGTTCTTTAGGATGGGAACTTAAAATAAACGAGGTCCCGTGTCAAGGTAGGCATGGCACGATAAAGAACATTGCTGTATAATACCATCAGCGCAAAGCACAGGCAAAATTTCTGCACTTTTGCCTATAGCTGGCAGCATCTTGATATAAGGGAAATATTCTTGACTGGGACGTTAAACACCATTACTCACTCACTATATATTAAAAATGTAAAAGTTATTTTGTCCTGCCTAGATTTTTCAACACACTGGTCATCTTGACACTCATGTTATCATTTTTCATCCATTTACTTAGGTTGTATTAATTTACAATTTCAACCTATATTCATTTTGATGGCATTAATTATAATGTTACTGTTTATATTATGACAACAAAACTGTAAAGTAGGTCAAGGGTGATTACTTTTGATCTAGTGCTCTTACTTAAAAACAAATAAATCTTCCAAAAAAAAAAAAAAAACAATTGGCCACATCTGCCTGTTTTCCTGCCTGTCTGTTTTACTGAAATTTTTTGATATAAAATATTCTTTGTGTGTATTATAATAATTATAATCTCCTTGTTGTGCATGCAAAAGGACAAAAATAACATCTCATTAATTTGCAATTAAAATGAACCATCATCTCTTATGACATAACTTTGATGTGCCGATACACGGTACTTTTCTAAATTTTAATCCCGCTATCACAATATACCTTGTGTTTTATACCGATCATGAATATGAAAAAGATTTTGTTTTTGATGTTCTTAGAATAATGATAAAATTGTGTTTCAGTATTTAGTTTAACAAGGTTAAAATATCAAGGTTGTCTTTGGTTAACGATTAAATAATTATGACTATTGATTAACAAGGAAATGTGTGGTTTTTCTATGAAATACAGAAATAGAATTGATGTTTATAATGATTTATAGTAACATCTACTAACAAGGTTCTTACTGACAGTTTAAGAACTGACAGTTTAAGGTCATGTCATATATATATATATATATATATATATATATATATATATATATATATATATATATATATATATATATATGAGTGTATATTAATGTCATGGTAACACTATGCTCCTTGTACCTTCACCATGTGAAAATTAACTGAAAACCATATTTAACTGTTGGTATTTATTTTCATTGTTTCTTTCTATTGTTAATATACAGTACTAGATTAGATTTGATTAATGGTGTTTCATGCCCCAGTCAATATTCTTTCTCTGACATTTAGGTGGCAGGGGATCCAAATTCCATTGGTCCAAGGTCTTGGACCTTTTGATTTTATTTTTGGACCCTTGGAATTTTTACTGTAGTCTGATGGACCTTCCATTTGTTTTTGTTGGGACAATTTAAGAATACACTTTCTCTGTGTATTAACCATTTTCAGAATTACATTTCTTTTGTGTATTAAAAACAACCACTTTGACTTGAGTGTTTGAAAGTGTTATATGATATTTGTTTTATCAAGAATATAAACAAAGTTAATCAACTTGATTTTTATTTATCTATTTATTTTTTTTTTTTTTTTTTTTGTCACACATGGACCTTTCAGTGCTGATATGGGACCGGCCTACCTTAATTTGGGACCTACCAAAACTAAAGGCAAAAAGTCCTGGACTTATCATTGTGAAATATAATTTTGAACCCCTGGGTGGTCAGTTCTGGGATGGTTCTTTTTTTTGTAATGAAAGGGAGTCAAAAAATAAATGACAGGTGTATTGTGCTGTTGTCAGTATTTTTGTTGAATTTCTTATTAAACTTGATTTTAAATTGTTGTGACTTGTATAATATTCCATCAGACTTACAAGTCATTTTTCAGCCAAGGATATATATGTGTATTTTTTTTATTAATCTTATCAGACTGGGTTAATCATATTTATCACAAGGTTGACTTTCTATTCAAGATTTAGACGACACAGTTTTTCGCAAGAATAAACCCAGAAATGGAAATCTTTATAAGATAGATAAATAAATATATATATATACATGTATATATATATATATTGATGTAAATGTAATTATTTGTTTTTCAGCGGTTGCGATAATTGTGAAGAGTGGTATCATGGTGATTGTATCGGAGTTACAGAAAAAGATGCCAAGTCCATTAAACAGTTCTTTTGTGAGGCCTGTAGAAGTATGTATATTATCTAGGGTAGTTCAAAATTACACATCTCTATTATTGACTTAGTCAAAAAGATATCCAGTTTTAGTCTTGTTGAACTCAAATCTTGTTTTAGGATAGATTGAAGAAAAATTAATAAGATCCTTAGGAGTTATTATAGAAATAAATTGCCAAGGGTAACAGCATCAGATATTTGTATGATGATATTGTTTTTGACCAATTTGCTCTTTTTCATTCAAGTCCATAGAATTGGGAAAATTATTGTCTTCAAATGCCATAATGACAAACAAATCTCATGGAAATTAACCATAAAGTCTGAAGTAAAAATGTAAAGGTTATTATTTTGTATTGATTTCTTTGAATTACTAGTAATAAAATTATCCTCCATATTTGGGAAAACTATAGTGGAGTGAAGTGAAGTTGTTTAATGCCCTGATCAAGATACATTCATTTATATTGAGACAGTCATGCAGTTCTGGGATGGTGCAGGAAACTGGCATAACCAAAGAAACCACCAAGTGAACTGCTAAACTTTCTCACACCTAGTTGGATTCAGACCTAGGTGGTTAGAGGCACTGTGATCCCCCAAGTATGTGCTTTTGGACTACTCAGCCACTGGGGCCCCAACCATTTTAAAATATAGGTTTCAAACTTTAGGATTGGGCCTGTTCAGGATCCAAATGAAGCAGATTGACAACTTTGACTTTAAATCAATTGTTTGAAGTCATTGGAACTTTGATAGATATTGGATTGGTGTGTCACCAAAGACAGACTTTTTTCTTTGAATTAAATGCCGTATACCATAACTGAATTCCAAATTAGCAGTTGTCATCTTGTCTTGTTTGAGTACTATCCCTCCTTTGTCAGGAGAACATACATCTGGTACCAACATCATCATTACCACTATCCTGTTAAAGTTTTATAAGTAGATGTTGTGAACATGTTACCTGTGAGCTTTTTGCAGTACTTGTCTGTATTTCCTGCATGCACTAGAATACACTCAGGTGATATTAGTTGCTAATTAACTGAAACAACTGTTGCATTCTATCCTGTTTTACATTCTATCCCAAAAGTTTTTTATGCAGACACTAACCATCCAGTTGGTTAAAAAAAATAGTTCTTGAGTTTTAGAATAACGTAAAAAAAAAAAAAAAAAACTAAGGCCACAGTAAGATTTAAATTCTAGTCCCATTAGTTACTAACCTTTCATACTACCAAGAGTAAGGCTCATTGGCATCAGATATAAAATGGAATAAAAGATAGTAGTTTTAGTCATGACAGTGTATTAAGATTCCATATTAATACAAATTATTTGCATCCCCAATAATGCACATAGCATTGACAAAACAAAGACTAACAAAGTAAATGTTAAATAGCATGACTACATTTATAGGGGTATTACCAGTAATTAACACAACTATATGGTTTCTTTTTTTTTTTTTTTTTTTTTTTTTGATTTCAGAGAAAAACCCTCTTCTGGAAATTAAGTACAAAACAAAGAAAACATTTAAAGAAAAATCAACAAAACATCACATAGATCATGAGAGGGAGATGAGACACAGGGACTGGGCACATAGAGACAAGGTAAAAATGAAACATAGTGAGAGAGAGAGAGAGAGAGAGAGCAAAAACAAAACATTAATGTATAGGATATGTATAGGAACTCAGTATAGTTACAATTCAACAAATATACTACAGTAACGGCATTTGATTTTAAAAAAAATCATCATATTATGTTAGTGTACCTTTAAAAAATTTCCAGTGACCAATTTATAGCCAGCTGTAGGTCATATACAGTCAGTGATTGTATACTGATTGTTCCTATGATAAACATTTCTGTTTGGTAGTGGTTTATTATACATTCGGGCTCAGGAAACATTTAAGTCCTGTAAAATTTATTCTTTTTATTTTCTTTATTTTTATCCTTTATAATTCAACTAAAATTGCAGTGAAGGAGGGGGGGGGGGTTAGTAATTTGTGCCATATTTAGGACGTAATCATGTCTGACTACATAACTATCACCAACAAAACAAGTTACAGAATTAATTCTCCTTTAAACTCTTGTAAAGGATAATATTAGATTGATATTAAACTTGAAAATATATTTGATTGAGTCAAAAGACACTGCATAGACATCATTGTTTCATTGAACATAAGATAACAATTCTTTTCATATAAGAAAAATTATTGTGTTTGTTCATGATTGGGATTTTGTAATATGAAACTGAAACTTTTTCACATGAACATTGTTTTATTGTTTTTCTTAATTTAGGATAAAGGAAGGAAAAAATCAACAAGAAGGTGTGGGGAATGTGTTAACTGTCATAAAACAGAAGACTGTGGAAGATGTGATTTTTGCAAGGTAGATTTGTTTTATTGTTGCGCACCTGCATGTTTTACCAGTTGGTTTGTGAGTCATCACAGAAATTTTCTTTGTCGATTTTTCAGTAAAGTCAGTGAGTGGTAAAAAATAGGTTGAAAATTTAACGCCATTTCAAGTCCATAAATGTTTTCAGAAAAAACAATTATGGTTTCTTGGCCTTTTACAAGGAAATGGATTCATACATTTTATCATAAAGAACCCTTGAGAAATGTCCAGTAGTTATTATTAAAATATTCCAAGAAAAATCATTTTTAGTATGTTGACCAGATATATTTGCCTTTAAATTTTTTTTATTATTTTAGTTGGTCATTTTATCCACATGATCTTTAAGGCTGTTCCTACTAAACAATGGTCCCTGATTATGATGAGGAATGATGTAATACTTTTTATCACATACAAATTAAAATAATTCCAACATAAAAATTAAAATGGATCTGACATAACAATTAAAATGATTCTGAAGTAAATAATTAAAATATTTCTGACTTGAAAATTAAAATGATTCTGACATCAAAATTAAAATGATCCTGACATCAAAATTAAAATGATCCTGACAAAACAATTAAAATAATCCTGACATCAAAATTAAAATAATCCTGACATCAAAATAAAAATGATTCTGACATCAAAATTAGAATGATCCTAACATCAAAATTAAAATGATTCTGACATCAAAATTAAAATGATCCTGACTTCAAAATAAAAATGATGCTGACATCAAAATAAAAATGATGCTGACATCAAAGTTAAAATAATTCTGACATCAAAATAAAAATGCTTCTGACATCAAAAGTAGAATGATCCTGACATCAAAATTAAAATAATCCTGACATCAAAATTAAAATGATCTTGACATCAAAATTAAAATGATCCTGACATCATAATTAAAATGATTCTGACACCAAAATCAAAATGATTCTGACATCAAAAAAAATGATTCTGACATCAAAATTAAAATGATCATGACATCAAAAAAAAAATTATACTGACATCAAAATTAGAATGATCCTGACATCAAAATAAAAATGATTCTGACATCAAAATTAGAATGATCCTGACATCAAAATTAAAATGATTCTGACATAACAAATAAAATGATTCTGACAGCAAAATTAAAATGATCCTGACATCAAAATAAAAATGATTCTGACATCAAAATTAGAATGATCCTGACATCAAAATAAAAATGATTCTGACATCAAAATTAGAATGATCCTGACATCAAAATTAAAATGATTCTGACATAACAAATAAAATGATTCTGACAGCAAAATTAAAATGATCCTGACATCAAAATAAAAATGATTCTGACATCAAAATTAGAATGATCCTGACATCAAAATTAAAATGATTCTGACATAACAAATGAAATGATTCTGGCATAAATAAAAAATGAAGATGATTCTGACATCAAAATTAAAATAATTCTGACATAATTTTTATTCTGACATAAAAATTAAAATTGAAATGATTGTGACATAACAAATGAAATGATTCTGGCATAAATGAAAAATGAAGATGACTCTGACATCAAAATTAAAATAATTCTGACATAATTTTTATTCTGAAATAAAAATTTAAATTAAAATGATTCTGACATCAAAATTTAAATGGTTCTACAGCATTAATATGCAGAACATTTTGTCATGCTTTAGAGTGAGGGCATTGTTAACAATTGTTGCAACCATGTTTTATTGCGAAAATCCACAATATTTGAGAACTAGAAAAAAACAGAAGCAAAATCTCAGATACAATTAGGTGTGTTTAACAGATAAATTAGTTTTGTTTATCCAGCTTTTATAAAAACATAACCTTACCTAAGATAAGGGCTGATATCAGTTATTTAGATACACTGAATTATTGACATTTTAGTAATGCACATTTAATCATCATTGATTGTTTTCTACTGTGTGTAATTGATCTGTTATAAATACAACCAATTTGTAGAAACCCACTGATAATATAATCTATATGCTGGTAGTTTATAGAGTTTTATGTAACTTTCAGTTTAGATCTAATTATGAAAAGTGTTTATTGAATGATTAGCAGGTCATTCAGTTACATATAGTTTAACCTGATATAGTGACAATCTCTATATAAAGACCACCTGTCTGTATATTAAAATCTATTCTCAAAATATCACCTGTCTGTGTTTTATAGTGTCCATCTCTAAAAAAAATACCTATACAATAAAATCTATAATAGCTAACACCTCTAATTAAAGACCACCTGCCTAAACAACTACCTTATATTGTGACCATCTCTTTAAAACCACCTGTTTTTTAAGATCATTTTAAAGTTGCATCAAGTTTTCCTATGCATAATGTAAAATGACATTTTTAACTATGCCTCTCATGAAAAATGTAATACTTTGTTACATGATAACAACTTTACTTACAATAAAATTCACTGGTAAACCTCTACTAGTTTGATCTGTTTTAGTACCCTGATCATGTGATGCTTTATCTTCAAGTCTCTTACAACAATGAAATATCTTCATGCCCTCTGTAACAATGTGAGATATCTTCATGTCCTTTTTTGCAATATTAGACATCTTCATGTCTTCTTTAGAATAGCAATATGAGATAGGCCATGTACTCTTTAGCAAAATGGGATATTGTTGTTTCCTTTGTAGCAATGAGATATCTTCATATCCTTTTAGCAGTGTAAAATATCTTCATGTCCTTTGTAGCAATATGAGATATTTTCATGTTGTAGCTGAGCAATATGAGATATTTTCATGTACTTTGTTGCAATATGAGATATTTTCATGTTCTTTGTAGCAATATGAGATATTTTCATGTCTTTGTAGCAATATGAGACATTTTCATGTCCTTTGTAGCAATATGAGATATTTTCATGTCTTTGTAGCAATACGAGATATTTTCATGTCCTTTGCAGCAATATATGAAATATTTTCATGTCCTTTTTAGGAATATAAGATATCTTCATGTTCTTTCAAGCAATACGAGATAGGTCATGTCCTCTATAGCAATATGAGCAAAGTCGTGTTTTCTGTAGCAATATGAGATATCTTCTTGTCCTTTTTAGCAATATGAGATAGGTCATGTGCTCTTTAGCAATATGAGATAGGTCATGTGCTCTTTAGCAATATGAGATAGGTCATGTGCTCTTTGGCAATATGAGATAGGTCATGTGCTTTTTAGCAATATGAGATAGGTTATGTTCTCTTTGGCTATATGAGATAGGTCATGTGCTCTTTAGTAATATGAGATAGGTCATGTGCCCTTTAGCAATATGAGATAGGTCATGTGCTCTTTGACAATATGAGATAGGTCATGTGCTCTTTAGCAATATGGGATAGGTCATGTTCTCTTTAGCAATATGGGATATTGTCATTTCCTTTGTAGCAATATGAGATACCTTAAAGTTTGTACCCTACAGCAATATGAGATTTCTTCATATCTTCTACAGCAATATGATATGGGTCATGTCCTCTATAGCAATATGAGATATCTTCATGTCCTTTGTAGTAATATCAGATACTTTCATGTCCTTTGTAGTAATATCTGATATTTTCATGTCCTTTGTAGTAATATCTGATATTTTCATGTCCTTTGTAGTAATATCTGATATCTTCATGTCCTTTGTAGTAATATCTGATATCTTCATGTCCTTTGTAGTAATATCTGATATTTTCATGTTCTTTGTAGTAATATCTGATATTTTCATGTCCTTTGTAGTAATATCTGATATTTTCATGTCCTTTGTAGTAATATCTGATATTTTCATGTCCTTGGTAGTAATATCTAATATTTTCATGTCCTTTGTAGTAATATCTGATATCTTCATGTCCTTTGTAGAAATATCTGATATTTTCATGTTCTTTGTAGTAATATCTGATATTTTCATGTCCTTTGTAGTAATATCTGATACTTTCCTGTCCTTTGTAGTAATATCTGATATTTTCATGTCCTTTGTAGTAATATCTGATATCTTCATGTCCTTTGTAGTAATATCTGATATCTTCATGTCCTTTGTAGTAATATCTGATATTTTCATGTTCTTTGTAGTAATATCTGATATTTTCATGTCCTTTGTAGTAATATCTGATACTTTCCTGTCCTTTGTAGTAATATCTGATATTTTCATGTCCTTTGTAGTAATATCTGATATTTTCATGTCCTTGGTAGTAATATCTAATATTTTCATGTCCTTTGTAGTAATATCTGATATCTTCATGTCCTTTGTAGTAATATCTGATATTTTCATGTTCTTTGTTGTAATATCTGATATTTTCATGTCCTTTGTAGTAATATCTGATACTTTCCTGTCCTTTGTAGTAATATCTGATATTTTCATGTCCTTTGTAGTAATATCTGATATTTTCATGTCCTTGGTAGTAATATCTAATATTTTCATGTCCTTTGTAGTAATATCTGATATTTTCATGTCCTTTGTAGTAATATCTGATATTTTCATGTTCTTTGTAGTAATATCTGATATTTTCATGTCCTTTGTAGTAATATCTGATACTTTCCTGTCCTTTGTAGTAATATCTGATATTTTCATGTTCTTTGTAGTAATATCTGATATCTTCATGTCCTTTGTAGTAATATTTGATATTTTCATATCCTTTTTAGTAATATCTGATATTTTCATGTCCTTTGTAGTAATATCTGATATCTTCATGTCCTTTGTAGTAATATCTGATATTTTCATGTCTTTTGTAATAATATCTGATATCTTCATGTCCTTTGTAGTAATATCTAATATTTTCATGTCTTTTGTAGTAATATCTGATATTTTTATGTCCTTTGTAGTAATATCTGATACTTTCATGTCCTTTGTAGTAATATCTGGTACTTTCATGTCCTTTACAGCAGTATGTGATATTTACATATTCTTTGTAATATGATATACCGGTATATTTTTGATATTGTCTTAGCGTTATGAGATTTTGTAGTGAAGAGATGACTTCAAGCTGCCATGTTAACAAAATTCAAACAGTTGATGTTCAGTTGTTTGGTCTTTTCTTCTGTAAAAGTTTTTTGTTCTATCATGTCATGTTCATAAGTATACACTTAATTTTTTTTTTAATTTCAGGATATGAAAAAGTTTGGTGGACCAAATAAAATAAGACAGAAATGTAGACTTAGACAGTGTATAAATTTTGTAAGTATATAAATCAACATAGATAATATATTTATATTTTTTGTGCAGTATCTATAAGAGTAAAAAATTGCTATAGTGATCACAGCTGTATAATGACCACCTGTCCATTGTGGTTATATATATACAGTGGAATGTAAAAGTATGTTTCCTTGGCAACTGAAAGGTGCAAATTCATTGAAGAAACAATTTTCCCTTACAATTCAAACCTGTGTATTATTTCAGGGTTTAAATACTGCTGTTACTGGAAAGAAAGGAGATCAAGAATCTGAATGTACAGTTACCACGGAAACAGAATCATTTAGAACAGAATATTCTGGGTATGTTAATATTAATAATTGAAAATTACTACTAATCATCAATACTTACCTAATTTTTGTATGTATCGGATATTTGTACACATATATGTATCAGATATATATGTAAATTGAATTTAACAAATTTCTAACAATTTTATTGGTTGAATGGTGAAACTATAAGTTTAATTAAAAATGTTTCTGAATAATTAGCTATGCCCACTGAGAAATGTTGTAAATTAGTAGTGATTTCATCAATGACAGTGCACAGTGCAGTCTTGCTGTCATTTGCTATGACTGATAGTGCAGTAAATGCATCATTGCATTTTTTTTTTTTTTAATAATTCAAGTCGTCAAAATTATAGGAATTTTTGGATGGGATTATATTGAGTTTTTACTGTATAACATTTTCATAGCCTTTTAAACATGAAGATGGTATTGTAAGATTATTTACACCTCACAGACAGTTCTAGTATGTTATTGCTATATATATTTTTTTTCAGTCGTCTCCTCTCTGATGGTGATGATGATGATAGAGATGATGATGATTTTGATTTTGATGACAGTTTTGATGCCTCAGAAAATATCAAAAAGTCACCAAAAGTAAGTTTTTTTTTTAAAAAATAATAACCTGTTTTGTTAAAGATCTTCTTATAGAGCAGTATACTAAATAAATGTATCATTATTTTATAAAAACCACAGATTTTGTAGTGGAGAATGACAAAGGCTGTAGGGTTATTGGTTTGATTCTCAGTTTGACCATATGGGATGTATTTGATTAAAACATTTGATTTCATGTTACTTTAGTCTTTACCAGCAGAAATGATGAAGGATATCTGATGTGCAATCCAAACAAGTGCATTATACTACCATTTACTTTATACTGCAGCACTCTAGATGGGCACTGCCCAGATGAAGACACTTTATCTCACACCCTTTATAATTAGATTTAAAAGTAGTGTTAATTTTTGCTTGAAGAGAGATTATAAATCCTCTGTTCATATCACATTTTAATGTTCTAGAAAATTAACAATTCTGCTGATACATTGACTGTAACCTTGATATTGAATAAAAACATAGACCTAATAAATATATGGAAATAGTTCATACAGGTGGTCATGAATGGACTTTACATTTTACAAACCATGAAGCTAATAAATATTAGTAGATGAAAATAGGTATAACAGATTGATTGGTTTTATATTTCAAAATTTTTTTCTAATTTTAGCGTAAAGGTAGAAGAAAAAATTCCACGGAATCTGGTTCACCGAGAAAAAAATACAAAAAGATAAAGAACAAACATTCACCAACCAAGAAAAAACAGGTAAGAAAAGTGAGAGACTTGAAGCGTGAAATAAATACTGATTGAAGCATTTTGGAATTTGATTCACAATACCAATCAAAAGGATTTGAAATGCTAAGATTTATTGCTAAATTTGGAATTTTATTTCTGCAATATACTTTCTTCATCATGTTAGTTAAGTGGAATAATCAAGTTTATGTTATGATTCTTTTAACTTATATCGAGATGGTCAGTTTTGGGATGGTGGAAGAAACCAAAATACCAACCTTCTGCAAGAAAACAGACAACTCTTCTCACACTAGAATCTGCAGTAAAGGGATATGACCCTACACTGAAAATGATGTTTGATATCAAGTTCCAACTTTGTTAAAATAGAACCCTTCCCCATTCACTTGGAATGTTCAAAATTTACTTTAGTGTTTGAATAAATAGAAAAACAATTTTTAGCATGTGGAAAATACATACATGAACAGAAAACTTCCATTCAGACCTGTACATGAATTTGTATCACATACATATGGAAGAACTTAAGGTTTCTTGAATAGTTGAGTCGTGCTTTTTTCTGTTTTGTTGAAACACATATTTTTTCCAAGTGATACACTAAGAGTGGGTTTTCTGCATGACATAAAAGGAATAAACACAGTTTTATTTAAGCATACCAACATTTAGCGTGCAAACCAGGTCAATTTTATTTGATTTGATGGCTGTTCTATTTCAGCAGAAATATAGAACTGAAATGCGCTGAAAGAATGAATATCTGCTACTAAAATTTGCTCTGTTTACATTATTCTCTCTTCATTATGGCTCGCAATCAGGATGAAGGAGATGGTGACAGATATAGGGTATGTTAGTAAACTTGTGCAAAATTCTTCCATGCAGATTGTTAAAGTTATAAACATATGGTTTAGCCTTTGTTTGGTTTATATTTTGTAGAAGTCCAAAGAAAAGACAAGTTCTGAGAGAAAGAGGAAGCATATAGAGGCAGATGAGCCCATAGAAGTAGAGGAAGAACAACCACGTCAATGTTATGGTCCAGGATGTATATCTGCTGCCAGGAACAACTCAAAATACTGCTCTGATGAATGTGGAATGAAACTAGCAAAAAAGTAAGTAGATGATGGGATGATAAACTTTTGTCATAGAGACGATTTATTCATAGGTCTTGAATATGAGTAAGTAGATGATGGGATGATAAACTTTTGTCAAAGAGATGATTTATTCATAGGTCTTGAATATGAGTAATTAGATGATGGGATGATAAACTTTTGTCATAGAGATGATTTATTCATAGGTCTTGAATATGAGTAAGTAGATGATGGGATGATAAACTTTTGTCATAGAGATGATTTATTCATAGGTCTTGAATATGAGTAAGTAGATGATGGGATGATAAACTTTTGTCATAGAGATGATTTATTCATAGGTCTTGAATATGAGTAAGTAGATGATGGGATGATAAACTTTTGTCATAGAGATGATTTATTCATAGGTCTTGAATATTTATATTTCATATGTTTAGATATGTCTCTGGACATCAGTAAAATTATCCTAAATTAGCTCAGAATTTTTCAGTCTCTTCATTGTTTGAAGTGACCATTTTTCAGAATTCTTTGTCTTTACCAAACAATAAAAGGGCCTTGATTTGGATTTTTTTTAAAAAAGACTACTGGTAACAAGCTTATTATAGGTTTTTGTTTTGATAGAAACTGGAAATATCTTCCTAAAATGTAAATGTTTTTGAGTGAGATTTGATTGCATAATTTTACAATTTGAAAGCTAGTGACAGTATCACTCACCCATGCCCAACCACAGAGGTTCAGAAAAGAAAGTTTGATTAGTGTCACATTTAGACTCTGGAAAAAATCTGAAAAAAGTTGATTGGAAATATTTAGTCACTATATTTATATTGTAAACCACTATCTTATTTATGCAATGTTATAGACTCTCCATGTGCAATATAGCCATTTTTCTGTTATTAAAATCAAACAGCCCATAATGATACATTAACATTTTCTAATAAAGCTAAATAAGTCAGTGCTTTCATTTAGTCATATAACCAACTGTTGACCTACATTTTAGCTCATCTGTGCACTAAATGCTGAACTTATCTTTTGTGTTAAATCTTTGTCCATTGTGTGCCATTAGCTGTGTATGAACATTTGATTGTTAATACCTTAGTTTTAGAAGAATTGATAATCAGTAAGTTATTTATTCCAGCCGTATCTATGAACTTCTACCTCCAAAAATCCAACAATGGCAGAGTAGTCCTTGTGTTACTGAAGAAAATAACAAAAAAATGTTGGAGAAAATCCGTCGACAGCAGTTAGAGGCTCGACAGAAACTTGGAGAGCTTGATATACGACAGCAAGAACTAGATGCTTTAATTGAGAGAGCCAAACATGCAACAGTATCACATGATCAAGATGTAAGTCTTCAATGAAGAAACCTATTGGTTTATATATACAAAACCTGACAAAACTCTTACAGTATTTTTCAGAACTATTTCCTTGTGTTGTTGTGTTATAATTAGGAAGTATTCATTTCAACACCACCCCCATTTTGATGTTGTATATTTCAACAACTATGATCGTAGTGTAAGACTGAAAATATCTTTGTGCTGTATAAGTTTCATATTATCTGAAGTAAAAGGCATATAAGCTCGTTTTTGTAACTACAACAAATACATTTTTTTTAATTATGTTCAACATCTTACCACATAATTTTTATGTAGAACAATATTGAAATATGTATATTATCAATTCCCTGAATAACATCCTTTTTTTCCCTGGGAAATTTTCATTCTATGACACTGTGTCTAATAGAAATAACTGTTTTGTACACACACTATGGAGTTACACATGGTATGGTGGCCAGACCAGCTTCATATAGCTATTATTCAGTATAAAATGTCAGATGATATGTCACAAATTTAGTTAATGTATAAAACAATATTATTTGTGTTTGTTCTTAGGCAACAGATGAGTATGATGACACAGAATTATACTGTGTAACATGTGGTGTGGAAGTCAATCAGAAAGCAGCACTTAAACATATGGAAAAATGTTTTGCAAAGGTATAATCTGTCTGAAAATTGTCATCTTCAAATGATTTAACAGTATTAACTGTAATGTTGAAATAAAATTTTTATTTTCAGTGGTTATGTTTCAGATCAACCATTAATTATAATTTCATTTAAAAAAAAAACTGAGTTGTGTTATAGAGCTGTATGCCATCTCAAGGTAACAGCCATATTGAGCTGAAGTGATAAGAGGCTTGGGGATTCATAATAACCTAGGGCTTTAGACAACACAGCCTTCAAGGCCACCTAGGCCCCCAACAATATACATGTAGTGATAAAAAATTATTCGATAGAAAACTGAAATGTATTTAACATACATGTATATGTTTACCTAATCAGACAAAAATTACGTGAAATGTTTTACTTTTAGATAAATTTGATCTTTTGTTTATTGTTTTAATTTTGTCGATATTGGTGACACTGGATGTGTATCAAAACATTGCTGAAAAAGTTCATTTAATAATAGTTTGTAAATTTATTTATTCCAAAAAGAAATGAGAAATTGGAAATTTAAAAACTCTTACCCATTGCTTGGTAACAACCAATGCAGCCAAAAACATGACAATTAGGATAGTTTTAGAGTAACGAAAGAATGGGCAAACCAAAACACACACACACACACACACACACACACACACACACACACACACATTTAAGTCATTTCTATTATATTTTAATAATTTTCTAAATGTTTTCTATATGTTTTAATATGGCATAGATTATTTTTCAGTATGAAGCACAGACCTCATTTGGTTCTATATACAAAACCAGAATAGAAGGAAATTCAATGTTTTGTGATTATTATAACTCACAACAGAAAACATACTGTAAAAGACTTAAAGTTTTATGTCCAGAACACACAAAAGAACCCAAAGTAAGTCACCTTAATAGATAACCCAAAGTAAGTCACCTATATAGATAACCCAAAGTAAGTCACCTATATAGATAACCCATAGTAAGTCATCTTAATAGATAACCCAAAGCAAGTCATCTTAATAGATAACCCAAAGCAAGTCATCTTAATAGATAACCAAAAGTAAGTCACCTTAACAGATAACCCAAAGTAAGTCACCTATATAGGTAACCCAAAGTAAGTCATCTTAATAGATAACCCAAAGCAAGTCATCTTAATAGATAACCCAAAGCAAGTCATCTTAATAGATAACCAAAAGTAAGTCACCTTAACAGATAACCCAAAGTAAGTCACCTATATAGGTAACCCAAAGTAAGTCATCTTAATAGATAACCCAAATTAAGTCACCTTAATAGATAACCAAAGTAAGTCACCTATATAGATAACCCAAAGTAAGTCACCTATATAGGTAACCAAAAGTAAGTCACCTTAATAGATAACCCAAAGTAAGTCACCTATATAGGTAACCCAAAGTAAGTCACCTATATAGATAACCCAAAGTAAGTCATCTTAATAGATAACTCAAAGCAAGTCATCTTAATGGATAACCCAAAGCAAGTCATCTTAATAGATAACCCAAAGTAAGTCATCATTATAGATAACCCAAAGTAAGTCATCTTAATAGATAATCCAAAGCAAGTCATCTTAATAGATAACTCAAAGCAAGTCATCTTAATGGATAACCCAAAGTAAGTCATCATTATAGATAACCCAAAGTAAGTCATCATTATAGATAACCCAAAGCAAGTTAATATAACCAAAAGCAAGTCATCTTAATATAACCAAAAGCAAGTCATCATTATAGATAACCCAAAGTAAGTCATCTTGATAGATAACCCAGACCAAAGTAAGTCAATTTAATAGGCAAATCAAAGTAAGTTATTTTAATAGATTAACTGAATTTGTAATTAACCGTTGTTGAACAAGTGTGCCATCAAAGCATGACTCATTGCTAAAACTTGTGCAGTCTTATCTTCAAGTTGGCATAGAAAAAGGGGTTTGGCTATAAATTTAGGGTGACTTATAAAGCAAAAATTTAAACATATAGATTTTAAATCATTAAAATACTGTGGTCAAGTTATTTAGAAGCATTATAACTGGGTTTTACTGTGCATTCAGTGAAAATGAGTCACTAGTCAAGCGACAAATCTAACAAAATGCATAATGGGCAACACCAATATTAAGAAAGAATATAAAAAGTTCTTGCTGGAAAAAGTAAATGTTATTGGAATACCAGTATATTTTGAGTATCACACTTAATGTATTTGCATGATCACGAATATCACACTTCATGTATTTGCATGATCATGAATACCATGCTTCATGTATTGGCATGATCATGAATATAAGAGATTGATGTTAAAGGTTTATGATTTATTTACCACATTGCCTCCTTGAATATTTTATAATTTGATAACTGATTATTAAAAAAGTGACAGTCAGTTGTCTAGTATTTGGGTATTTGGTCATAAATATTGTGATTGCCTGCCTTTCTATTTTTATTTTTTGCTTGTTTTCAAAGGTTGGTCCTGATGAAGTATGTGGCTGTCCCCTTGTCTCTAATGTTTTTGAAGAAAGTGGAGAGTATTGTCGTGCTTCTAAACGAAAGTGCAATAAACATTACTGCTGGGAGAAATTACGCCGTGCCGAAATTGATATGGAGAGAGTTAGACAGGTAAAGTTTTCAATGAGTATTTCTCTTTCTTTTTCTGGGGCTTCGGTGGCTGAGTGGTCTAAAGTGCATGCTTACAGATTACAGCGTCTCTTATTGTGTGGGTTTGAATCCCACTTGGGACATATCCTAGTACAAGAAAGTTTGCAGAAAGTCAATGGTTTTTATCAAGGCACTCTGGTTTCCTCCACCATCCCAGAACTGACCATCTGGAAATAAGTGAAAGAATCATCATTACTTCACTCCACTCTTTCTTTTTCCAGGAATCAGTCCAATGAATGTTTAAGATTAATCATTTTTCACAAGAATGTACTTTTTCTATTGGAGTTTGTGTTCATAGTTACAGTTCAGCTAAGTTTAGTTCTTAATTCACGGGTCTTGGTTGTTCAAAAATCTGTAAGCTCCATAGATTGTTCCAAAATATTTACAAAATGTGTTTTACGCAATATCTTTTAATTTTTTTCACATATTAAAGGAGTGACGTATTGGTGTTTTATGCCCCTGTTAAGAATCTTTCACTTATATTGAGGCAGTCAGTTATGAAATGTAAGTAGAAAGCAGATTGCCCAGAGATAACCTTTGACCTTTGGCGAGAGAAGTGAAACAACTTGCTTACACCAGGATTTGCCAAAGTGGGATTTTAACCTAGATGGTGAAAGGCTTTGTTATCCATAAGAGTGCTTAGCCACTAAGGCCCTTCAAAATTTAATGCATACTAACTCTATTATACAACAGAAGCAAATTAATTCAGAGTTTAGTTGAGTAATGGTGTTTAACATTCCAGTCAAGAATATTTCACTTATATCAAGATGTCGCCAGCTATAGGCGAAAGTGCAGAAATTTTGCCTCGGTGTTGCTCTGATGGCATTATACAGCAGGGTTCTTTATCGTGCTTTTCCTGCCATGACACGGGACCTCGTTTATTTTAGGTTCCAATCTGATAGAACCCTGACTTTCATTCGTAATGCCGAGTGCTTGGCAAAAGAACAGTCACTACCCACTTTCAAGTCTTGGGTCAGACCCGGCCGGGGTTCAAACCAAAGACCTTCCACTTACCGAGCGAGCACTCTACCAACTGAGCTACCACAGTGGCAAATTAATTCAGACTTTTTGTGTCTATAATAAATATTTTTAATTTTATCACTGAATGTTCACTAACCATTTGGCTAACTGATAGAGCTTTGAGCAATTGGGCCCTAAATTAAAACATCTTATAGCCATTAATTAGTGTAATAATGATTAAATTATAATTTTACAAAAACCACAGTGTCTGTATACTTCTGTATCTATGGCAAGAATTCATTCTGTTTTTGTTGAACTTGGCATCACCATAAGGCGAGACTTAGGTGTTTTTTTTCTGGTGTCGGCAGAAGCATAATGTCAAAATGTGAAAGTTTATGTTAAAGTAATGTATTTTCTACTCTGTCAAAACTAACCAGGCAAGACATTTAAATTTATGGCATTCTTGTTAAAATACAGTATCATATTTATCCTTATTATTTTTTTTTCAGTGGTTAAAGCTGGATGAGTTATTTGAGCAAGAACGTAATATACGAGTATCAATGTCCAACAGAGTGGGAGTTTTAGGGCTAATGTTGCACCAAACTGTGGATCATGACCCATTAAATCCAATCAAAGCACCTAATATAGAATAGCCTTAGAAATTTAAATATTTAAGATATATATATATATATTTATCTACTTGTAAAATTATTCTTTTTTGATAATGGTTGTGTTCAAATAGTCATTTGTATATATTGTCATATGTATATATGTATGTATTTCATTATAAATATTATATGATATTTGTAATTTTCATTTATTTAAAGTGCTTTTATTTAAGAATATCACATCATGTTTTCAAAATTATTGTGAATACTCAACATTGTAAGTAATTTACATGGATCTTCAAATGTATACAGTATTCTGCCTCATATCATCTGTGACTGGGCTATAATATTCTGTCTCATGTCACCTGTAAAGTGGACCACAATATTCTGCCTCAGGTCACCTGTGACTTTGACCACTATATTCTGCCTCATGTCACCTGTGACTTGAACCACAATATTCTGTCTCATGTCACCTGTAAAGTGGACCACAATATTCTGCCTCATGTCACCTGTGACTTGGACCACAATATTCTGCCTCATGTCACCTGTGACTTTGACCACTATATTCTGCCTCATGTCACCTGTGACTTGGACCACTATATTCTGCCTCATGTCACCTGTGACTTGGGCCACAGTATTCTACCTAGTTTAACCTGTGACTTAAACCACACCCAAAAATCATCTGTGACTTGTAACACAATGTTCTGACTTCTGGTACCTTTAATTTGGACCACAATATTCTGCCACATGTCACCTGTGACTTGGGCAACAGAATTCTACCTCATGTCACATGTGACTTGGACCACAATATTCTGCCTTATGATACCTGTGGCTTAAACCACAATATTCTGCCTCATGTCACCTGTGACTAACCACAGTATTCTGCCTAGTATCATCTGTGGCTTTAACTACAATATTCTGCCTCATGTCATTTGGACCTTGACCACAATATTCTGCCTCTTGTCACCTGTGACTTGGACCACAAAATTCTACCTTTTCACCTGTGACCTTGACCACAACATTCAGCCTCATATCACCTGTGACTTGGACCACAGAATTCTACCTTTTCACCTGTGACCTTGACCACAACATTCAGCCTCATATCACCTGTGACTGGGCCACAGTATTCTGCCCCATATCACCCGTGACTGGTCACAGTATTCTGCCTAGTATGATTTGTGGCTTCAACCACAATATTTTGCCTTATGTCATCTGTGACCTTGACCACAAAATTCTGCCTCATGTCATGTGTGACCTTGACCACAATATTCTGCCTCATGTCACCTGTGACTTGGACCACAATATTTTGCCTCATGTCACCTATGACTTGGACGAAAATATTCTACCTTGTCACCTGTGACTTTGACCACAGTATTATGCCTCATGTCATCTGTGACAGGGCCAAAGTATTCTGCCTCACCTTTGTCTTAAGCCACAGAACACCACCTCATTTCATCTGTGACTTGAACCACAGTACTCTGCCTTGCATTACCAGTGACTTGAAACACAGTAGTTTGTCTCATATCACCTGTGACTTGAGTCACATTATTTTGACTTGGGCCACAGTACTCAGCCTTGCATTATTTTACTATGATAATTATTGTATTACATAGCAGTGAGACATGTAAGTTAAAATCAAGTTTACTTTTACTAAATCTGATGTGACACTGAACATGGCCAGTTAATTTGCATTTGAAAAACAAGTGTCTTTAAATAGAGAGAAAAGCAGTTTCATGTAGAAAACATGAATATATGAATATATGTATTAAATTGTCAATTACCCATTTAGAGGGATATAGATTAGGATTGTCAAGGGACTTCATTTTAATTGTGTTTTGAGGCCCATAATAATATATTATGTCTCCTAACATATTTCAAGAAATTGTAACTTGTGCCTTCTAATATTTTTTGCCAAATTTTGAACACTTGAGAAGGCTTTTTAAAAACTATATTGTATAGTGTACCAGTTCTCCATATATGGTAGAAAAATTGTCAACATCAGGAATTTTAAACATAATATTTTTTATCATTTACATAATTACAGCATTAAAGCAGCATTCAGATTCATACGGATATTTCTGCAGAATACAAGAATATAATGCAGGCTTGTAAACTAAAAGGATGTAAAACAGTTGAGCATTCATTTCTGCTTATTGATTTAACACTAGTCATTTACACACACACATTCCCAGTCTGTCTCTATTAAAAAAGATAAAAAAAATTATTGCCCATGAATCTTTCTTAGTTCACAAGGTGATGTTAAAAGTAAGACTTCTGGGTGGTAAAGTAGTGATCTGAAAACCCAATTGTCATATATCATTACATTATTATTAAAAAAGGGTCATTTTTAACCATAAATGATAAAATTGCCAAAAATTCCTATCATTACCATTTAACATCTAAATAATATCTTTATATTTTTCTACTTGTATACAAATCTTGTTGTCATTTGATGAAACCATTTTGTTATCAATTTTGGAATTTCAAAGCCTTGTCATTTTTATAAAACAATGTATTTTCCATTTTAAAGTTTTGTCATTTTGTCATTTAACTTGGCAATTATAGTTGTTCTTATGCCAAGTTTTGATTTAACTTCTTTGGTGTTAACAGTGGACTTATTGTCACATCAGAATTTAAGAACTCATATTTAATTCAAAGACTAGCTTTAGGTGAATATAAATCTAAAAACTTATGTCAAGGTGAATATAGGAGCAAGGCAAAACATTTTATTTTGACTAAATTTTGTTTAACCCTATTTTTGAAGCTAAAAGGCCTTGCATTTGTAAAACATCTCTTAAATATTTCCAAATTCCATTAATGAACATTTGTAAGGGCTTTTTAATGACTCCCCCTTTTATTTTGTTATTTAGTTTATTCCTCTGTTAATGTGTAAAGGCTTTTTAACCACTTCCTCTGTTAATGTGTAAAGGCTTTTTAACCACTTCCTCTGTTAATGTGTAAAGGCTTTTTGACCACTTCCTCTGTTAATGTTTAAGAGTTTTAACCACTTCCTCTGTTAATGTTTATTAAGGGCTTTTTAACCACATCCTCTGTTAATGTATAAGACTTTTTTAACAACTTCTGCTGTTAATGTGTAAAGGCTTTTTAACCACTTCCTCTGCTGCTAATGTATAAAAGTTTTTTAACAGCATCTACTGTTAATGTGTAACAGCTTTTTAACCACTTCCTCTGCTAATGTATAAGAGTTTTAACAACATCTACCGTTAATGTATAAGGTTTTTAACCACTTCCTCTGTTAATGTATAAGGGCTTTTTAACCACTTCCTCTGTTAATGTATAAAAGGGTTTTTAACAATTTCTACTGTTAATGTGTAAAGGCTTTTTAACCACTTCCTCTGCTGCTAATGTATTAAAGTTTTTTTTAACAACATCTACTGTTAATGTGTAACAGCTTTTTAACCACTTCCTCTGCTAATGTATAAGGGCTTTTTAACCATTTCCCTGTTAATGTATAAAATTTTGTAAAACATTCCAAAACAGTCTGAAATAGCAAGCTTAACAAGTTCTCACGATAACACACCATAAATGCAGGTTTGTAATAAATTCCATGCATAGTTTCTATTCTAAGCTTAAGCCTCAATTTTTAATATGCAAAAAAGACTTTTGATGACATTTCTTTAAACGTGCTTTTTTAAATTCCTTTTAACATGTTAAAAACCAGATTTCGTAGTTGGTATCATGGTATGCTCTACATGAGAAAAAACCATGGTATATAGGAAGGAATCTCTTGTCTTGTTTAACCAATAGTACTGACTAAATACAATGTATTTACAAAATGTAGTTTATCTTTGATGTCATAAAAACAATTTTTTTGTCTAACTATTACAGTAAGATCTACCAAATAAACAATCTATTCATTTTTGTTGCATTTAAACTTTGTTTCGATCTGATATTAGCAAAACTATATCTGTATTTTTTTCTGGTTTTATTCCTTGGCTTTAAATAAAAGAAAACTTGATTTTGTGAATACCTCAATGAGGCAGATGTGTAACATTGTTAAGAAAACAAGTTAGTTAAAATAATACAGGTTATTAATCATGTTAATACTATAATTCTACAATTTAGAAAATTGAGGTGGATACAAGATTATATATCTGCCCCCTGACGAGATAGATTAAGGTGAATATCTCACTCATGGATAATAATAGATAACAATAATAGAAAAGTTATCATAAATTTGTGCATTAAATATTCTGAAATGTTTAGGTTTTGAGAAAAGCTGCCGTTGTTTTAAAATACACAAGGCTGCAACATTTTTTAAAAATTATTTGTGATGGAGATACTTTGAGAAGCACCTGTTTTTATCTTTTCTTGGTATTGTTTAGATTTGACTGGTACCAACGAAAAGTTGATCTGAAAGTGTTTTCATACATGTATAAACCATTCAGAGGACACGCCCACAAAAATTTTGTTGGATGATGTAATAGAAAATCTTTTGTCTGTTTATTGTTATCATGTGACATCTCGGCAAATAAAAGTTTATTTAGTGAACCAAATATGTTCTCAACCAATCAAATGGGACAAAATCCGATTGGTATAAAAATAGTAGGGATTTTTTCTATACATTATGATTTATCTAAGTCAACCTAAAACATAATAAGAGATTTGTTTGATGTTGTGTAATTTTCTTTCTTTTTTTAAAAGTAAATTTAACTTCAATGTGTTTATGTGAGCAAGGACACAATAAGCTACCCTGATGTTGCAATGACTGACTGCATTAAATTGTTTTGTACTAGTGCACATATGGGGCAACATTTAGGTGCTAGCTGACCAAAACTAAATTTGCAGTCCCTCTTGTCTTTTATCCTGATGCTGTGTAAGTCAGGGGCAATGTAATTTGACATAATTTGCCCAGAAACGTGTGTCTTAAATATGGTTTGAACTTTGAACCTTTGATTTAAGTTTAATGCTTAAACGATTGAACCACATGTTTGTTTGGTAAAATCTGAGTATTGTACACTTTTATTAACTCTTACACAGTCATTCTTTTAAAATCATAGTGAATTACATTTTCTTATGTAAGGTTATATTAAGACTTATAAATATGTAATAGTGGGTACATGTTCACACCAGTAGTGTCCTTAAAACGTCTGAAAAATTGGTAACTATTATTGATGGTCATAGTGACTTTATATACATTTTAAAACACTTAAAAATGTACGATATTTTGCAAATCATTTTACTATTAACACATAGTGTTTAAACAGGTTATGGACAAGTGAATGTTCTAAATATGTTTTGATTTGTTTTTCTTGCCAGTAATGCCCTTGTTTTAAAGGGAGATAATCTCATTATGTTTTTTCTTTGTTATGTTACTGTTAAAGGTTAAGTATGATATGTTTTATATATCAAGGGAGATAATACAGTGGAATCTGTCTAAACTCATTACCTCCCTTTTTCTTTTGATTTTGATTCAGCCCTTAAACAGGATAGTTTAACAAGTAACATTAATGATGTGTCCTTATCATGTAGTGAAGACAAATTTTTTGGTCACTCAGGGTTCAGTTTTTACAAGTTTCACTGTAATTGTACTGGAAATTCCAGTTCATGTAGTTTATTGTTATTTTTTTTAAAGTTTTTTTTCAAAAAAGGATTTTTATTCCTTCATTACTTTTTGTGTCACTGTGTTTGTGACAGTGAATTATGCTTTATTTTCCCAGAAAATCCAGTAAACTTAATAAAGTTGGTATTTTTTCTTATTTGAGTTTAGTTGTAACAGGAAATTGATATGCACATTGGTGATTACCATGTAATATTACTGCACACAGTAAAAAGTTGCTGCTTTGGCGATTTTACATGCTGAAAGACAAGGCAAAAAGTGGATTCTTTTGCATATAATTTTAATATAATATGTCATTAAAAACATCACCTTTAGTGTCATTGTAAACATTATAAAATCCCATAGCAGCAACAGTTTTCTTTTCTACAGAAAAATTCCATGGTAATGGTGGATGTGCTTAGTGATTTTCATTTACAGCTAGCCTCTTGTAAGTGAAAGATACCAAACTAAATTCAAGTTATTTAGATTTTTTATGAAAGTTTTGCAGAATTCACTGCTGTTAACACAGTGACTCAAACAGTAATTAATAGGGTAAAATCTTGTTTTAATCCGCCAGTGAAAATCATTAAATTTTTATTAAAAAAAAAAAAAGGACAGTATCTAAAAGGCAATTAAATTTTGATGTGCATGTCATTTCAATGTAATGATTTTTGCAAGAAGATTAAAACACAAGACTGCAATTACCAGAAAATCTATTTTTATTTATAAGATATATAAATCCATGTTAAATCAAGAAGTTTAATATCTTGATTTTCCCCATCCTTTAGGCAGAGTAAATAAATAGGAAGTCCACTTTTCTTATAGGGCAATTTACAAATTTGGTCATTTGTAATCATTAACAAGGTAAGGTTGGACTTTTTTCCATCCCATCTGTTTTGTAAAGACTGTTCTTTTATTTATAAACTCTGACCCAAAATTATGAAGACAAATTTTAGTGTTCATGTACAGGGTCTGGTCGTCTTATTTGAAATTGTTAAATTTGTGCCTCTTTACAAAAGTGTTCCCTACAATGCGACACCTGAGAAGACATGAAATGTTTGGTTACGTCATTTGACACAATTTCTAACCATGCCTTTTATTCTTGTTTCATGGAACTGTAAATTCATTCTAGTCACATGACTAGATCATGTAGACACAGACTCTATAAATAAGCATTATGTAATTTATGTTACATTTCATAGCATTATTTAAACAGTAAATTATTTATAGTAGATATCTATTTGTCTCAGATCTTTGTAGATATTTTAATGAAAATTCATCCAATCTTTTTTTTTTTTTACATGTGTATATCACTCAAGTACATTCTTTCACATTTCTATTGCATTATATTATTACATTACAGTATATATATCATTTCATCTTTAAACATAACAAGCAATAAATTGTTAATTAAATAAAAAGTTTGTTTATTCTTTTTTAGTGGGTCTGTGTGTACATGTGTGTGTGTGTCTGTCTGTCTGTCTGTCTGTCTGTCTGCGTGTATGTGCATGCTCGATTATATTTACCGGGTAAGAACTGAAATAATAATAAGAAAACAGTTCTGGAAAAGCAGCCTGAGAAGTTTTTAAAGAAAACAAACAAAAAAAAAAACAAAAAAAAACAATTTCATAATTTTTTTGTATTTCCTTTTATTCAAAACATTTTTATGTAAACTACTTTTAAAATTATAATTACTCAAACAGAAATTGATTGATTTTTTTATAATACTTCGGCTTCATATATTCACTAAGTTCATCATGTGTCACCCATTTATAGTCTTTTATACTTGGATCTGAAAGCTTTACATTACCACCTTTATAACAGGCTTTGAAGAAAAACATCTGAAAAGAAAATATAATAAAATCAAGAGTACATTTAGAATTCATAAAATTAGATACCCTTTTGAATTAAGACATTGTCAGAAACCGTTTTTAAAAAGAAATTCAATGTGGGCAAATTAAACAAGACAGAAAGCTGAAAAACTGACTGAATGACTCTTACATAACTTCCCAACTCCTCAATGGTCAAACGTCAGGAGGACGACAAATCTTTTCTGTCTTTTCTTAAAGAGTGGAGTGGAATAAAGGTTTTTTTCACCACAGTCAAAATTCTTTAAGAGATCATGGAGAAAACAGGATTTCCAAAGAAATCCACTGACCTTAAGAAAGTGAACTGAACAAGCTTTCTTACACAAGTTTAAGCCAGAATGGGATTCAACCGAAGGCGGTGATTCCTAATTGAGTGCTTTAGACCAATAAGCCATTGAAGCCCCTATTGGTATTAGCTATTAATCCAATACATGTTTAATTACCAATTCATATGACATTATATATTCTAATCAGTTTTTACCATCAAATTAAAAAATACTTCACTTGTATTAATATACTGATCTTCAATCAAAACTAGCTACCTCTTCTGTAGCTCATACCAACTGAGCGCTCGCTTTGCATGTGGGAGGTCAGGGTTCGAAATTGGTAGCAACTGTTCTTTCGTGGAGCACTATCAATTTAGAAATAAAAGTTAGAGGGTCCTTCAGAACAGATCTCATAAACTGATGCCCCATATCATGAAAGGTGGGTAAACTAAAAAATCCTCCCTGCATGTTGCCCTAACTAAGCCCACTGCAAAGGTCAAATTTACGGCACTTCACCTGGTGAAATCTCGATATAAGTGTAATATTTTTGACTGGAACGTAAAACACCATTAAATCAAATCAATCAAAGTTTAATCAAAACTAAATACCCAGAGAAAAAAAACCAAGCTAATCAAAACTAAATACCCAGAGAAAAAAAAACCAAGCTAATCAAAACTAAATACCCAGAGAAAAAAAACCAAGCTAATCAAAACTAAATACCCATAGAAAAAAACCAAGCTAATCAAAACTAAATACCCAGAGAAAAAAACCAAGCTAATCAAAACTAAATACCCAGAGAAAAAAAAACCAAGCTAATCAAAACTAAATACCCAGAGAAAAAAAACCAAGCTAATCAAAACTAAATACCCATAGAATAAAACCAAGCGAATCAAAACTAAATACCCAGAGAAAAAAAACCAAGCTCATCAAAACTAAATACCCAGAGAAAAAAACCAAGCTAATCATAACTAAATACCCAGAGAAAAAAAAAACAAGCTAATCAAAACTAAATACCTCAGAGAAAAAAAAAACCAAGCCAATCAAAACTAAATGCCCAGAGAAAAAAAAAAACAAGCTAATCAAAACTAAATATCCAGAGAAAAAACCAAGCAAACTGACAGATCTTTCTCATGCTGAGATCTCTTTGAATTAAGTGCCTGCCTAAGATAACTCGGCCACCAAAATCTCTGACAACCTTAAAGCAGGGCATCTTTTTTTAAAAAAAATTAACCAATGGATTTGTTAAAAATGACCATAAGTATCAAAGCAAAGAAAACCAAGATAACTACATAAATGTTTGGCTTATTACCTTTACGCCATCAGCAGTCTTGGGAATTTTGTACTTGAAATATCCACATGGAGCATTTCCTAAAATAATAGACTCCAAACCATTTCCACAGGAGTTTACAAGTGCCTTGTTTGCTGTCTGAAATTAAAATTCAAATCAATATGAAATCTTTTCACATATTAGCATACATGCCATATATTAACATACACATTTTTAAAGGGCATTAGGATTAGCCACTTTTGCAATTTACTGTGATCAATCGCCATCGTTAACATTTACGTGAAACATATTGGAAAACTTGTATCACAAAAAAGAAGATTAAGATATAAGAATATTTATTTAATACAGTACTTTGTTTTTTAAAATGTACATGTATTATGTGTTTTTTAACTGCAGAATATGTTAGAGATGAAGAAATGCAAATGTGTCTATGACATGGGTAACATCATTTTGGCACTTGGGTCCTCAGTGGCCAAGTGGTCTAAAGCAAGTGCTTATGGATCACATTGCCTTTCACTGTCTAGATTCAAAACCAGGCAGGTCAAAGTGTGAGAAAGTTAATCAGTTAACTTGCCGAAGGTCAGTGGTTTTCTCTGGGCATTCTTGTTTCCTCCACCATCCCAAAGCAAAGTGTCTCCATATAAGTGAAAGTTTCTTGACTAGGGCCTAAAAAAACCATTACTCAACTAAACTCGACTCATTTTGGCACTACTTACTTCTTTCATTGTTTCTCCATCATCTCTATATGCAAATGGTAAAACCCATCTTAAGTCATTTCCTAACTTCTGTTGTACAATAAGTATAAGTTTTCTATCTAGCTTCCTGTCTGTAGTTTTCATATCACCAGATTTATCTGCAGCTGTTAATAATAAGAAATACAATATATATATAAAATTTAATTCATATTTTAGGTTTATGATTTGGAAGTATTTTATATCTTTTTAAATTCAGTTACAATGAGTCTGCCAGTTCCAGAATAATTCTGGAAACTTTTAGGAGAAGACTACAAACCTTTGACAAAAAAAAACTGACAAATTACTTCAGAGTGGGAATTAACTTTATAAAGCGACCTTGGTGGTTGAGTGGTCTAAATCACATGCTTAAGCATCACAGTGCCTCTCAATGCCTGGGTTCTAATCCTGTTAGATCAGATCTTAGTGTGAGAAAGTTTGTCATTTTGCTTGCCAAAGGACGGTGGCATGGTTCATACAGATTTTGTGATAAAAGATTATAAGACTTTTCAATGGTTTTTCAAGAGAAAACTTATTTTTAAGGGTTTTTCACAATCTGCAAACCATGGGTGTTTTTTTTTTTTTTTCTGGTACTCTTGTTTCCTTCCCCATCTCAGAATGCACCACCTCAATATATAAGTGAAAAAACTTGACTTGGATATAAAAACACCAATACTAAACTCCATCCCACTCAAAAAGAAAAAAAAAACATACTTCAAAACCACCAACCTTTCACAAGTAAACTCACAAACTTTTTAAAACTAGAATCTTTCAAAGTGGATTTTGAACTTAGGTGGCGAGAGGTGCTGTATACTGTTGGTCTGCACCTTAGACCAATGGCCCTCTCATTTGAAGTAAAAAGACCCATAAAAATTTCATTTTTTCTGTTGATCAAATCAATCAAAAAAATGTTTAAGAAAACCTTTATCATGACATAAAGTAAGCAAATTCTGAATAACTGTGCACAAAATATGAATTAACAGCAATTTATAAATAACAGAATAACCTAAGCAGTGGAAGTGAGGGCAATTACTGTCAGGGCCACTGTGATTGTGAAAGAAAAATAAATACATTTTATCAGGAGGTCCAACATATTGGTTACTAATGGTTAGTGTATGCAAAAATGGTTAACTATCGCCACTTGAAAGAAGTGCAGTGAGAGAAGTTTTTAGATCCCAAACAGAACATTCACTGATATGTTGAAGACCATTCAGACAACAGAAATATGTAATAAAATACTTACCTTCCTGCTCTCAAGTGGTGATCTTTGGTCATTATAACATGCACTAACCAAAATATGATTTCTTCGAGCAAATTGGAACCCCGTTTCATAGAACATCCAACAAACTTAAAAAAATTTCGTTAATTTCACTAATTTGAGTCTTGTGGTAACAGGAAATCACTAAACTAACCTGTTATTCTTGAAGCTGGAGAGAAAGCATTCAGTTCCATCTTCCACTTATCCTCTTTTTCTAATGCAGTCAATTCAGCCTTTTCTTTAGACGCTTCTTCTTCATCTGCTTCTAATGTACCTTCCTGTATTTTCTTTTTAAGTTTCCTGAAGTAAAGCAAAATAGCTATGTATATTAATTTTTACACCGTAGATTTAAAATAAAAGTAAAAACTCAATTAATTGCCAACACTTGTTCCGTGAGATTTCAGAGTTCTTGAATTAGCAACCAAAATAATAATAATAATAATAATAATAAAAAATAAATACAGTAATTAGTTGGAACATGATGTCCTAAAATTTCTGATGTAAAAGTTTTATATGTTAAAATTTGAAACTAAACAAAAAACTGTCATAAAGAGTGCTTCCAACATTATGTTATATGCCTTTCACAAAGAGTACTCTTAACAATATACCATACACCTAACACTTAGAGCACTTCCAACAATAAATTATACATCTGTTTCTAATCTTTCTCAGTCTAATTCATTCACTTCTAGTTGTAAGCGTCCTCTGTAGCAGCCACAGGTGGCCTACTCTTTTTTTAACTCTACGGAGGTGTCTTTAGCATGCAATGAGACATGAGACCTTGGTTTTGAGTCTCATCCGAAAGACTACCTGGTAACCAGCTTTTTATGACTCTAGTATGGGGAGAAGATGAAAATCACGTCAGAAAATTTCTAAATCCTGAGTGAAGCTTGAACCCACAACCCTTGACTTCGAAAGCCAGTGACAGTACCACTCGGCCATGTCACCAAGAGTACTTCCATCAATATGTTATACATCTCAACAAATGCCAACAGTACAATTCATTACAATGATTGTGAAACTGGGGTCTGATGCACAACAAGCAAACAAGCCATATATTTGAATTACTTACTCATCTTGTTTTATCTGTATTTCATGATCTGATAGTAAACTCCTCTCCAGTTCCAGCAGATCTATCATTTTCTTGTACCTGACCTCTATGTCATTCATTTCTTGAGTGATGACTGGATATCGCTCCACACATATTGCACTCGTAAGACTCCATTTTGTTACCTCACTGGATGTAGATGCTTCTTGGGGCACAGTAGAATATAACCTAGCACATCTTTTACAAACTAAAAATATAGATTGAATGAATCAATCAATGAAAGAATCATTCAATAAATTAATAATTAATAAATAAATACATAAATGGAATAAAATTTTGACACATTTTACTTTAAGTAAAAGGAAAGTGAAAACTTACTGGATAACTTACTGGATACACGCTCTATTGTAAGTGTTATCACTTGTATTGACCGGATTTTAATTTATTTTATGTTTCTTAAATTCTTGATATTTTTTTCTGGATTGCGCTTTAATATATATCTTTCTTATTAATACTAATTAAAAATGTTTCATAGCTGGAAAATGGTAACGTATTTGCACCTTAACTAAAATACTGACTATGTACAATTCGAAAACTTGAAGAATTTATTGAAAAACTGAATTAAACTTCAACTCTATATTCCTCCACTCTTCGTTCAATTTAGATTTAAATGCATTCAATGTGTCTGACTCTACAGCATCATTAGATAGCGAATTCCAGTCATTTATGATCCTATTGGCAAATGAGTTTTTTCTACAGTCCAACCTGCAATAGTCCTTTATAATTTTTTTCTTGTTACCCCTAGTGATTTTCTGGACATCCATTTTAAAGAATTTATGTATGGGCAGTTTGTCAATCTGATGTATTATTCTATAAGTCTGGATCATGTCGGTTCTTTTGCGCCTGTATTGCAGTGTTGGGAGTCCCAGAATTAGGAGTCTTTGGTTATATGGAAGGTGTTTCAATCTGGTAACTAGGCGAGTCGCTCTTTTCTGCATGTTTTCTATAGTGATGATATCTTTTTTATGTATAGAATTCCATATAGCACTTGCATATTCTAGGTGGGGTCTTATAAGGGATTTATACAGTGGTAAAAACATATCAATGTCCAGGTACTCATATGATCTTTTAATAATTCCAATAGTTCTATTCGCTTTGTTTACGCAGGATGCTACATGTTTAGTAAACTTCATTGTTTCATCCATAATAACACCCAGGTCCCTTTCTTGGGTAGTTGGTTTGATATTAGCCACTCCCCCTGCAGTTTGTAGGGTATAATCATGTTTGATATTGTGACCTAGATGTAAAACACTACATTTATCTTGATTGAATTCTAGCTGCCATTTCCGTGACCAGTCTTCAAACTTATTGATGTCCTTCTGTATTAAATCCACATGGTTTCGATCATTAGCTGGTCCATATAACTTAGTATCATAAGCAAATAGTTTAACGACTGAATTCAGATGATAAGGCATGTCATTAATAATGTTGGTCCAAGTACACTACCTTGGGGGACACCACTTTTCACTGTTGTCCATCCAGAAAAATTTCCATTGACTGATACTCTTTGCATTCTATTGTTCAAATATTCCCCTATCCATTTCAATATATTTCCATCTATACCATATTTCTGCAATTTAAATAAAAGGCGTTTGTGTGGAACTTTATCGAATGCCTTTTGAAAATCGAAATATATTATATCTATACTATTACCCTGGTCTAACATAGCTGTTGTATCTTCTATTACTTCCAAAAGTTGGGTAATCATTGATTTTCCTTTCCTAAATCCATGCTGGTGGTCGGATAATATATTATTTGTATTTAACTAAATCATAATTTTGTCTTTTATGATAGACTCCAATATTTTAACCACCACAGATGTTAAACTTTTTGGGCGACAATTTTCTGTTTTCATCTTATTTCCTTTCTTGAAAATTGGTGTAACATTGGCATTTTTCCAATCTGGTGGTAATAACCCTTCTTGGATTGATTTATTGAAAATTATATTTAATGCCTCACAGATCTCATCAAGGAGCTCATACAATACTCTTGGATGCATATTATCAGGCCCTGGTGTTTTACTTACATCAAGTTTACACAACTGTAAATAAACTTCCTCAAATGACACATCTAGAAAAACAGCAACAAAACAGATTATAAAGCTTAGGGATATCCAAATAATAACAAGATGCTTAAGTTAGTTGAGATCATTATCCATCTGTCAAGTCCACTATACCAGATCCCCTTTCAACTACCTTGAATCAAAACCACCAGATTTAACCTGATTAATTTTTTGACATACTACTTCACAGGGTCAGAGAAGGATTGCATGTCTGAATGCTCACTCGGGGTGTGGTAATTTTCATTTCTGCCATCACTGAAGCTTTAAAAAGCTACATGGTTTTGCGATTCAGTGTAGGCTAAAAGGCACTTCTGTACAGGTTATAAAATTATAGCTGTCTGAGTGACTTAGTCAGGCCTTAGATAGAATTTTTAATGCCACTCCGCACAGTGCCTAGTTAAAGAAGAAAACCACTCGTCACTTTGAAATTTAACTCGGCACAGTCACTACATGAAAACCAGAATTTCTTCTCTTAAGTACAGCCACAGATTGTACCAATAAATAATGTTTTATGACTTTTTCTTAGGTTACCACGAACTTCGGATTTTCCACTTTAAGTAACCAGTAACTTTCATTTAGAAGTTGCAGGTTTAGAAATGCTTCCACCTGCAACTGGTTTGTCATCAGGATCTGCGGTAGTCTAATTAGTGTCTTCAAAAACTCTTAATCAGCTGTTACATCCTTGTTTGTCTTTAGAAAGTTATACAAAACAGTTTGTTTACTTTTATTTGACATACTTAATGGACCGACAAGTATATAAACACTCGGAACATCGGTTGGATTTTACATTACACTAAGTAAATTCCGAATGCGAAACAATAGGTTTGCGCATGTGATGCAAACTTTTAAATGATTTTGTTGATTGACGCTTGTAACAGAACGGCCTATGTCGTAACAATTGACCTCTTTTTACAAGATTTTTCCGACAAACACTATAGTATCTTTTGTTTATTAATTGCAAGAAACCCCTGGATGTATATGTCTGATAAATTTAACTCGGCACCGTGACGAGTGGTAGTAACAATATCACTCGTCCAAGTACACATTTCACTCGTCAGGACGAGTGGACGAGTGAAGAATCGAAGCCCTGTTAGTTGGTAGAACACTCAAATATAGTGCGGGAGGTCCTAGGTTTGATCCCCAGTCCAACTCTGTATTTTTTCTCCTTTTTCGTTACAGTTTGGTGCCAATGTTGCCCTTGGAAGTGGTGGACTGGCAATTAATGGCCATATAAAGTATATCCAAGGGAATTTAGGGCAATATTTCCCATAGGACTATGGGACACTAAGAATAATAGGGGAGGAATGTGGCAGTCTGGGTAGCACTAACAAAAAGCCCTTTTGGGGATTTAATATGGAAACACATAATCTGTAGGTATATTGCTGTAATAATCATGCAGGTTTGGGTCGAACATTTCGGAAAAGTCAATTCAACTGCAAGTTTGCTGTTGTTAGAACTACAGTCTATTGCCTTATGTTGTAAAGCTAGCAGACGATATTACCTGATGAACAAAATGAGAAAGTCGGTTCAAGTGCAGTTCATTTTTTCTTTTTCTTAAACTGCATGATTTTTTAGCGATATACTTATTGATTATATGTTTCTGTGTTTTACCATATTCAATTCCCGTCAAGATTAAAAACACTGCATTCTATACTAAAGTATTGATATCGACATACAAGCATAAACTTGCTACTACTGTAGTTCTAGCTCGTCACTACTATCACAACTTTCGACTCCCAACCTCTCCTCCAAAACGCACCTTTTTTGTCGAACAAATATAATATTGATTGTAGCCGATTTTATTGCAATCTACCCCTTTTTCTTTACATTTATGCATCACAAAATATATGTTATATGTACCTTGAAACGATACCGAAACACGGCTACGCAAGACTGGGAGAATCTGAAACAAATGTTTTACACCACCGGAAGCCATTTTATTCTGTTGTGTGTGTTTATCCCTACGGTTTTTGGAGCATTAACCGAATAAATTTTGACGGACTAAACATTAAATAATAGATAATTACAGTTTAAATGATACTCAATATATCCCTTTTCAACACTTATCCATTTCTTGACTGGCTGATTTTGACCGGATTTTGCTTTATGTTTTATTTTTTTGAGGCCCTGATGGTATTTATGTAAGCATACTTTGCAGCCATACATATCACTGTAGTACACAGGCGCTTGTTTCGATATTTTTTAAAAAATAAAATCCCTTGACCCTAACATAAGACAAGGTGTTCAACTTTCGCTATCCTAATTTTTGACCTACCCTGGTTCGGTCGTTTTTTTTCTATTTATTGATAGCCAATAAAAATAATAAATGAATATCTCTCAAACCTTCATTCATTCCTCTACAAAATGGTGCATATCGGAACTGCCGTCGTTGTCTCTAAACTATATAACACGAGTAAAACGGAGACCGTCCCTGGTATGTTAGTAGGGTCAAGGAATTTTTTTTTTTTTTTAAATATCGAAACAAGCGCCTGTGCTGTAGTAGTAGAAAATACACTTCGATAGTATAGAACAAATATGTAAATTTTACAAAGTATGGCAAACAAGAGGGTTAAGCCTGGATAATAACGGAAGCGGTTAAGATATCTGCCGCTCAAATCATGGTTAAATTTCAGTTTGTTTGGAAATTCGCTAAACCTGATTGGTTATAAATCTGTCGCTCAAATGTCCATTACTTTGTTGCTTTTTTGTCCTACGGTTTCTCCAGAAAGAATAAAAAGTCGGGCATTCATCTAGTTTGTATCCCGTAGAAAGTCTTATACTTTGTGCCAATCATGAGACATGGCTAAAAGATGTTTCATCGACGTTGCTTTGAAAGTATTCTTAGTAGTTGCAACGGGTCAACACACCATGTGTTAAACAGAAGTGACCTTGACAAGAGATACACTTAGGAGGATGCTCTATTATTAATATAAAAAAGGGAGTAAGATAAGTTTGGCTAATTCTGCAGCGCCTAAGAACTAAACCATCATGTCTTCTGGATTGGGATAAACGGGTGTAAATTTTAGATATTGCTTAACTGAATTTGGCTTATTATGTTTCTTCGATTATTCCAATAAATTGACCTTGAAAAACACATGCAGGAAGAGTTAGTTAGTGTCTATTATGATGCATGTTACGGAACCATGATGGGTTTTTTTAAAAAAAAAAATCTGTTGAACGAAATATATTCATGCATACAACTCAGAAAGAGAAATTACGTTTTAATTTGTTTTCTGTTGTTTCAAATAAAAATATATTGTCTATTTATAATCAAGTCTCTTTTGCTTTTAATCGCTATCCTCAAAACTTAAAACTGAATCCAGAGCCAGTATACGACACCTGAGTTTAGGTTCACCAATTCGACGGAAATTTACTGCTCAAACGGAAAAAAAAAACATCAGAAAATATTTATTTAAAAAAAACTGATTTCAACGGAATTTTCCCATTTTCGGCGGAGTTTTTCCCTTTAAAACGTTTAATTATATAGCAGAAAGGCAATGCTGCTAGTCAAAAATTTGCCTACGGAGCAGCACCGCGCGTTAACAATTATGTATCAATCAGAAAAATTAATAAAAGTGATTGATCAGCCTGTTAAAGTCAGACATCAGGATACCCATGACAGAAACATTAGCAACCTCGATACATTTCTTTTTCAGCATGGACCTTTATACTAAGGAGTCTAATGCACACACACAGAAGGAATAACGGCGCCTCTTACAGCCTTGGTTCGAATCCTACTCTCGGTGTACAATCTGTAACAGGAGGGAGGAAACAACCGAAAAAAAACACCAGCCCTTCTGGATGATAATCCAGCGCTCTTCCACAAAGCTAAAAGATCCGGACCAGACTTTCTTGCTGTAAATCACCTACTATATGCAACACCAACACCACGACTAGCTCAGCCCCGCTACATTCCTCCCCTGTTATCTTGAGATTTTCCACCTTGGAAATCTCAAACAGCTCCTCCGTTGTTTATTGTCTTGGGCGCCAAATGCAACAGGAGGGAGGAAACATCCGAAATGCCCCGGCTGAGGATCAAACCGGTGATAAGCGAGCGGCGCCAAATGTAACAGGAGGGAGGAAACATCCGAAATGCCCCGGCTGAGGATCAAACCAGGCTTTCCGGGTGATAAGCGAGCTCAGTAAATCACTCTGTTATACCTACTATATACAACACAACAACACCACGACTAGCTCAGACCCGCTACAACTCTATTGTGAGAATGTCTGACAGCTCGTTTGCCAAATTTTGACTGTTTTCTACAGGCACTACGGTATTATTTCACCATCTTAGTATATACGTAAAAGAAAGATGACAGTAAGATACTGCAACTTCGTTCTTTTTATTTTCTTTCATTTCTATGGGTACATTTTTTCATCTTATATAATATGTGGTCGATGAGGCTATTTAGCCTGTTGATCTATTCACAGATCAATCTCCTTCTTTGTCAACCCAGGACTTTGGTGGCCAAGTGGACTAAAGCGGATCAAATTGCCTCTCACTGCTTAAGTTTTAATCCCGCAGAACCTAAAATGAGAAAGTTTGTCAGTTTGCTCTCGCTCGCTAAATGTCGGTGGTCTTCTCCGTGCTCCGAGTCTCCTCCCACAAAAATGACTTTTACAATTATTTGTCTCAGTATATAAGTATTTATAATACTTCTTACTATTTTTATGTGATTTTGATGCTTCTGGTCATTGCCAAGTAAATAATATTTAACTACTGTGTCAATATGACAATTTCGGCATCATTGCCAAATTTATTGCATAATACGTCCAAATAGTGTTCACCAGCATACATGTAACTTTTTTCTATGGATAGACGTGGAATCAAGTCATTTGACGTTTTCCTGTAAAACCATTTCTCCTGGGACTTGCAACTTAATCTTTTTAAAAACGTTCTACAAAAATGGCAAGTTAAGGGTTAATAGTCACGTGGAACATTGGCGACTTTCATACTGACGGGCTTGTCATATAATAATTTTTAATTTCAAAATAAGCACAAGACAGACCCGTCATATAATATAAAAATGAAAAGTCTGTTTAAATATTTTGATTTCTTTTTATTCATCTAAACTTCTAGTACATATACATGTAAATATATTTCATGATTTTAACATCCTCCTTTTGCATACAAATATCTCCAGTACACTTTTTTTCGGTTGTTGGGTATGCTACTTTCTTCCACTATTTTTTTACCAGCACTGATGTACTGATTAGATCCGGTTACAATCCCGACATGCCCAAGGCCTGTTTGAGACGGAAATGCCACAACATCTCCGGCGGTTGGTTGATTTACATTCCTAACATTCATGTAACAGCCAGTGCCAAAGACGTAGGTCGATCTCGAGTTTCCCCACTCGTTTGCACCAATAGGACTGTATGCGAAACGCAGCCTAAAATAAAACAATTTAAATCTAATCAGTTCTAAGCTATTCAAAAATTTACACAACGAAACAAGCTGTTTAAAAAAAAATTGATAACTCGCGCGATATTGCAAGTCCAGGCGTGTCAAGGCCCTGAAAAGTTCCATGGGCGTCATCACAATATTGTTGACAGTATGATGTTGCTATATCCAAAAATATCATGAGGTCCCATAGTTCCATTCATTTACTTTCATTACCACTACAGTATCTTGGTTGGTAGAGTGCTCGCTTTGTATGTGGGAGGTCGGAGTTCGAACTCCGGCCGGGTCTTACCAAGACTTGAAAGTTGTTAGTGACTGTTCTTTCGCCAAGCATTCGGCATTTAGTAAATGAAAGTCAGTGGGTCCTTCAGATGAGACCTTAAAATCGCAGCCCCATGTCACGGCAGGCGTGACAAGTTAAAGAACCTACCTGTACACTGCCCTAATCAAACTGCAAAGGTAAAAATTTCTGCCACTTCATCTATAACTGGTTACGTCTCGATATAAGCGAAACATTCTTGACTTGAACGTAAAACTCCATTTAATCAAACGAAACCAAATCTTGGACCTGCTTTTAAAAAATAAAGTTGTTTACCTTTGAGGGACTTTTGCCCCTGCTTTTTTTAACATATCGTTGACGTACAGGTTGCACTTGTATTGATTGCAATACCGGTTGCCGTGTATACAGCTTCTGTAACTGTAGTCCGTCCTACCATTGAACTTTCTCGCTTCTTTTACTATCTTTGAGGCGGTAACTCCATTATTTTTCTGAAAATTAAATATTGTAGGTAGACATAGAAATGACTGACACTCTTTGAAATCGAGCTACCGAAACTTTATTTAAAATGTATCTGTTATATTGACCATTTAAACTCAACGAGTATATTACATTTTAAAACTCTCTCTCTCTCTCTCTCTCTCTCTCTCTCTCTCTCTCTCTCTCTCTCGTTTTGTGCCAGTTCATAATTTATTACCAATGCGGTCTGTCAACGAGTGGTGGATGTAAACGAAGTGCCAGAAAAAAAAAAAAAGCAGTAGACTTTGGCTGGCGAATTGAAAAAAAAAATCTACACTAGGATTTGACCTTTTCGGATGTAAATCTGGACAGTTGTAGGCCCTGCTATCCACATAAACTGCCACTGACTACCACATGTGGCTATAATACCCCCCCCCCCCCGAATACAAGAAGTTGTAGATTTTGTAATAACTAGAACCTCCAAGAATAAGACGTTACAAATATCTCAAACTGTTAACTACAGAACACCAGTAAAATATATTGCAATGTATGGCACCGCCCCACTAAATATTTCAACCAATGATCTCTTTACATTTACCAAAGACTTGAAAGTGGGTAGTGACTGTTCTTAAAAGTCGCGGTTCTTTCGGATGGGAACTTAAACAAAATAAACGAGGTCCCGTGTCACGACAGGCGTGGCACGATAAAGAACCCTGCTGTATAATGCCATCAGCGCAACGCACAGGCAAAATTTCTGTACTTTTGCTTATAGCTGGCGACGTCTCGATACAAGTGAAATACTAGGTATTCTTGACTGGGACGTTAAAAATGATCATGACCGGGCTTGGTGGCCGAGTGCATAGATCATAGCGCCTCTTGCTGTGTAAATTTTCCTCTGGATAGATCCAAGTGTCTTGTAATGATTTTGAATGCGTAAGTATAATACTAATTATAAAATAGAAAATGTAATATACTAAGTAAGAATTTGTCATTTAACTTTTGTGTCAGTGATAGATGTTTTTTCTCCGGGCGCTTCGGTTTCCATCAACGTACCTAATCTGACCATCTCAATAAAAGTGAACTAATTTTGACTTAGGGTAAAAATATATACTCGGTTTCAATCTCTTAGAGGGTCTTTAAAATTGACTTCTATACTATCCAGTACCTAGGTAATTTAAGACAAAATGAGAAATGAAAATCTATTTTTACCTGTCTCCACCAACTCCACCACCAGGGACGTCTATAGGAACCACTGCAAACTGCTACACCGACGGCAATGAAGAAGAATACGAACACAAGACGCATGATTCTCTTTCCAAGCTACAAAACAGAATACAAAAATCGCACATAATGTGCGTTTTTCTACTTATAAGAATGCAAAAAAGAACATCAGTATCGTATTTCAGGAAAACATACAAAATAAGGATTGCATTATATAAACACGGTCACAGGTTTCAGGATGTTAATTAGTGTGTGTGTGTGTGTGTGTGTGTGTGTGTGTGTGTGTGTGTGTTTAAATTTTATCTATCTATCTATCTATCTATCTATCTATCTATCTATCTATCTAGTAGCGGCGATAACAAAAAAATTTGTGCATTATAGGGTTAAAAGCATTTTGTGTTTTTTTAAGTTGATACATTTTAACACATTTGTCTAAATCTCATATATATATATATTACGGAGCCCGCGAAGGGACATTGAAATAAATAGTTGTTTGCGTTCGCACGCAATAATATTTCGTTCCAACGCAAAAGTATTTCGTTCCTACGCAAAAGTATTTCGTTCCCACGCAATGTTTTTGCGTTCGCACGCAAAAGTATTTCGTTCCCACGCAATGTTTTTGCGTTCGCACGCAAAAGTATTTCGTTCCCACGCAAAAGTATTTCGTTTCCACGCAATAGTATTTCGTTTCCACGCAATAGTATCTCGTTCCCACGCAATAGTATCTCGTTCCCACGCATTGTCATATTACAATGCGTGCGAACATAATACTTTTGCGAGCGAACGCAAAAACATTGCATTGGAACGAAATACTTTTGCGTGCGAAAGTAATACAATTGCGTGCGAACGCAAACAACTATTTATTTCAATGTCCCTTCGCGGGCTCCGTAATATATTATACCATTTTTGATTTTAATCCTAAATACATTCAAATATGGTTTGAATGTATTTTAGGATTAAATTGAAAAATAAATCAAATCTACAACTTAGCAACCACTGTGGAAATTAATTGTTTTTTTTTTTATAAGTTGAACACAAACAGTATTAGGAGTGTCAAATGGTTTAGCAGGTGTCTAAATAATGTAATGGGAAGTGATATACTTGTTTGTCAGCATCTTAAGGAAAGATTTCGCCCAGAGTGCAAGCTAGTAAGAGGCAGACTATAATTAATACAAATCCGCACGTCTCACGCGTACACTCATTTCATAAGGGATTAAAAACTTGCTTATGTCGCGAATAGCTTAAGAATTGCTGATACGACGGTAAACAACACATCTCCGCTTAACCGTCAAATTATTTCTTAAAAGGCCGCATTTTTAAATAAGAAAAATTTTTAACTTTCCTTTACCCTAATTTAATGTTACTTAGCAGGTACTAGTATCAGTCTATCGACTAATATGATGGACTAAGCACGGCCAAAAACAATTATTTTATATAAACTGGGAAATTTTTTTAAATTATTATATAAAAAGTAAAGTTAACTTCCAATCAGAAACATATTAGTGTTTGAAAGCCAATAGATATTTTACTTTACTATATTAGATATGTCAATTTGACTAATAAATCGAGTCATTTTGTTTCATTTCATAAGTCAAGTTTACTTCCTTTTAATTTTACTTTAAGATTTTCATTTTAATTAATTAATTATATCAATGTAATAGTTCCTTTCCTATTGAAATTCCGGGAAAGATCGATGTTTATTTTTATGAAAGGCGTCAAAAGAGTTCTAGTTAATGCATGTAAATTCATTTTCTCCAAAGGTAATGTGGACAGATATACAGCAGACTGGAGCGAGGAACTAAGTCGGATTGGTGCTAAACGTGGTCCCGGGGGTAATAAACTACGATTACTCTTATTACACGATAAACTCTTATTACACCGAATTTTATGTAAGTGGTTTTATCCCGTGCTCAACGGAGTGCCTTGGCACAATTTAGATGCGGTACTGCAGCATTAAGGATTGAGAGAGGGAGGTTCCAAGGAATACCATTGGAAAACCGTACTTGTTTTAATTGTATGGACTGTGTTGAGTCAGAATCTCACGTAATTTTACATTGTGTTTTATATGAAGATTTAAGAGAGGTTTTATTTGAGGGTGCCAGAAATGTTGGTTTCACTTATGGTTTTAATTTTGATCTTTTAAGTGATTCCGATAAATTAACTGTGATTTTAGCCCATAGTGATCGGTTTTTATTGCTGCCAAATTCTGCAGAAGAGTTTTAATGCGTCGCAGTCAGTTTTTATGTTCTTAATAATATATGTTAAATATCATTAATATAATACATTTTAATTGTTTAATTGATTTTGTCATTATTTTAATGCCTAGTTTCTTATAGCTCTTTTAAGAGTAGCATATGTACATTTTATATTTGTATGATAATGTTTTATATGTTGTATGTATGGTGAGACTCAAATAAAATATTATATATATATTTAATAACATTTCATAAAAAAAACTGACAAATACACAAGATTAAAATTTTCGCTAACTAAGCTTACAGTGCTCTCAGATAATTTAATAATCGGCATATCAAGTAACACACATGTAATTTACGTGCACAACCGCTTTACCTTGATGGTAATATTTATTTTTTGAATTTTTATAAACTAATACATTTAAAATTATAGATCTTTAGTTAGTAAAGAAAGAAAAAAACTGTATTTAATATCAATTGGTACCAGCTATTACATGATAATATTGTAATGTTTGTTATCCGACATTATGTATAATGGTAACTTGATGATAAAATGAACTCATACTTAAACCATCCAGAAATGCACAAACAGAATAGGAAATTAAAATTCTTTGCGTTACACATCGATAGAGAAACACTTCAGACTGTCTTTAAAAATATCTGCGCACGCATGTTTATTGACTAAATTTTAAATAAACGTCTTTTAAATAACATTGCCAGATAAGTATAGACATGTTAAATTTATCAATATTTTTATAATTTCTTTTATATAAAAATTAATTTTTAAAATTTAAAAAAATGGCCCAGTCACAGGAATTGCCACGGACGTGTGGATGCTATACATTGACTGAATCAATTGGTAAGGGGACTTATGGATCTGTATTCAAAGCTAAGCCAGGATCCTCACTTGGTGGATTACATGCATCACAAGTAAGTCTGGTCTGAACGATTTTTTTTAGATAGAAAATATTTTATCCTGTAATCTATAATCTAATGCCATTTTAATTTTTTTTAATGTAAATTGTTTATTAATTTTCTTACTTATTGAATTATAATTGACTTAATTGAGCGTATTAATGAAAGGGGTTTTCCATATCTATTTTTAGAAAGGGACGTCGTATAAAACTAAAATCAACCTGTGGGTGCTGATATCAATATTAATTGATATTCATTTATTTACGCACATGGAATAGTTGGAATTTTACCAAATACATAAAAAAAATCCAGGAAGTAAATAAATTTAGGGGAAAATCCCTGTTCTACCTGCCAATGTAATTTCATATTTAAAGAATAGAGTTCAACTTTTATAGGCGATTTCTAACAAAAACTTTTAAAAAGACTTTTCATTTTTATCACGTTATTATAAGATTGTACCGAGACAGACAAACGGTGATTTAATTTGATGATTGATATGTCACCTAAAATTTTAGTTTAATAATAGTTTAATATTTTAATAACAAGAATTCCACGGAATCAAATGTCTCGTCTGGTTAGTTTTTGATCGAATGGAAAATACATTACTTTAACATAAACTTTCACATTTTAACACGCCACCGCCGCCTACGCTGACACCGGAAAAGTAACACCTAGTCACGCCTTATGGCAATGTCAGGCTCAAGAAAAATGTTCCCGCGATTATACTATATACTGGAAAACCACCTGGGAAAAAGAATCTTTTTTTCTGCCTGGTTCTTGTTTTAAACTTTGTACCAATATTTTTTTTAACTGAGATAAAGAAAATTCAAATTCATTTAGAACTTTGATAGCATAAAAAAGTGATTATTATTATTCATATATAATAAGCTTCAGACGATCCTCAAAATGATATAATCAGTCATTGAATATATGGAAAATTTTAAAAAAATCTTGGAATGTCAAAATCTCAAGAGTAAAGCTTGGGCAAATATTAATAATTGTTATTGTGAAACTTGAGTTAGATCTGAAGTACTTCATGACAAACTGCATGAACAATTCTCGCACATTCACAAACTTGTCAGAAACAGACAAATGAAAATTTTATCGAAGATCTGGCAGAAGTTGCTTATATATATATATATATATATATATATATATATATATATATATATATATATATATATATATATATATATATATATATATATATATATCAGGATACACCTGATAACAAAAACAACTATGGGACAGGTTTCAAAACAGAAAACAAACACGTAAACTTAGCAATAAATAAATAAATAATTAATAAATAATTAAAAAAAAAAATTATAATAGTAAAAGCCAAACCGAAAAACATTAAGAATGGACGAAGCATTTCAGAGATAACAATCATTTGTTGTTGTCTATCAGAGGACATCTTCGATATTCTACATGGTCAACAACTGTTGATGGCTAATGTAACAAATTATAATATAAGCTCGATCTGAGGAACTGATTTCTTTAAAATGCGTGGAAACTAAGTTTTATTAATCTTTTTTAATTTTAGTAACTGATCAATTGCAATCTTGAATATACCACAGGGCCACCTACCAATTATGACCTGCTATCTTAGATTGAGCTCTGTCTGATTAACGATGCCGTTACAGAAGCTCAGTTGGCAGTGCTTCATTTGTATTTGAAGGTCGGGGTTCGAACCAAAAACGTTAACGTGTCTGACCAAGACTTGAAAAAAGTTTGTGAATGTGCCAAGCATTCGACATTTAGAAATGAAAATCACAGGGTCCTTCGGAGGAGATCTTACAAACCAATGTCCCGTTTCAAGCTAAAGAACTCTCCTTACACATTGCCATATAATATTGTATTGTATTGTATTGTATTGTATTGTATTGTATTGTATTGTATTGTATTGTATTGTATTGTATTGTATTGTATTGTATTGTATTGTATTGTATTGTACTGTACTGCACTGTACTGTATTCTATTCTATTCCTGAATAAGCTAATTATAACATGCATTTCGTTTTTTTTTATTCTAAACACAGGGAGAAGTAGTTGCAATTAAGATAATAAAATACCAAGGTGCAAATAAAAAGGAAAAAGATTATGCACTTCGAGAAGTTGAAGTGTTGAAAGAATGCGACCATATGAACGTTGTATCATATCTTAATTCATTCTTTGAGGAGGGAATGAGTAACTTTTGTATCGTGATGGAATTTTGTAAAAACAATCTACGTGACTTTATTAGACAACAAGAACAACCGATGTCAGAGGAAACATTTATAAATTTATTTCTGCAACTTTGCAATGGCGTTGAGGTAATGTTAAATAAATTATAAAAAAGTAGATGAACCAAGTAAAATCTTTATCACACACACACACACAAACACACACACACACACACACACACACACACACACAGAGAGAGAGAGGGGGGGAGAGAAAAAGAGAGAACAAAAATGAAACAATCGGAGTAATATTTAAATCCAAGAGAAATAGAGAGACAATAGACAAACAATTAAAAGAGAGAGAGAGAGAGATTTTAGGAATTTGAGGCTGAAAAACATATATTTGGCAATAGCCAAAGAGACCAAGACCATGAAACAACAATCGCGAGAAACAAAGAAACAAGATGAAAAAACAAACAAAAGTGCTAGAGAGCAACACACACACACACACACACACACACACACACACACACACACACACACACAAAGTCGAAAATAAAACAAACGAAAATATCTCGACACAATTTCACAATTATTCACTCATTCACTTATCTCAGATAAGGGAATACATGTAATTTTAATGACAATTTTTAATACATTACACAGTTAAAATTGAGTATCTAATGTTATAGTTAAATTTTTTAGCGAAGGTGTGTTGAACGAAACAAAGCAGTTTTTATGATCAATGAATATTGATAAGAAAAAAAAATACTGTTCCACAAAACAGTCACAAATATATCAAAAGTTTTTTTATTTGAACATATTTTTATTCACATCACAATCGAATTAATTACTTCACTTTGTTTTTTTTTTAGTATCTACACAGTAAAGACATCATTCACAGAGATTTAAAACCAACGAATGTGCTTCTCACAAACGATAATACAGTTAAGATAGCAGATTTTGGTGTTGCTAGGTAAGAAGTACTAATATAGTCACGTGATTTGTAATAAAAATTTCCTTGTGCATTTATTTCTATTCTTCATTTGAAAAATAAAAAAAAAAGATTAAAAAATAGATAGCGGAATGACATGCACTTTCTAATCATTAAACGACCCGAAATGTATCAATAAGTAACACAAACCGCATTTTTAAAACGTACAATGAGATCACAAAACTTGAGATATAAATTAGACACCGTACACACTGATATGAAGTTTTCCTATCAGGTAGAGTTTAATTACAAAGTACACCACACAGAAACACTTCGTATCATTTGATGATGTGACTTTATCGAAAAAGTTCTATATCTTGACCCTATTGATTTTTTTTTATATCGAAAGTTCTTTGTTTTGAAGTTGTATTAAATCTGGCAGATAGTCTGTTGATTCGTAATTTTCGTTGTAATAGATAACTAATTTGGTCAACATAGAATTTCTTGCCTCTACAGACTAACTTCGTTTTGTTCATCATTTTCCGAAATATACACATATGGCACATCAAAATTTAACAGGTATTTGTGATATACCCTGAGCGGGTACCCATAAGTCAGTAGGCAGTGCTTTGTGCTTTCAGAAAATGTACCATTTAGCAACATTTTCAGAAGTTTTAATTTTTTAAATTTATTTAAAACTAAGGTTTGTTCCCTCGTTTAAAGCATTCTTTAGCTGGATTTGGATTTATAAAATTTCGGAACTTTAAATTCATTAATTTTTCACTGTTTGGCTTATGTTTTTTTATCTATCAAACTTTTCAGTCCCTAGTGTCACTGATGAGGAATGATTTTCCGAAATGTGCACATATGGCACATCATAATTTAACAGGCATTTGTGTTATATACAAACTAAGTACTAGTATGTAGGGCACTTGTCACATATACAAAGCTTCATTATGAATGACTAGATGTACAACTCCAGTCAAATAGGACATGATGATTATAATACACAAACATGCCAGTCCATGTTCAAATCACAATCCCAAAAAAAAGCAAATCCTTGAAACCTGGCAAATTTAACTATACACGGTCAACTTCCATCAAGGAAGTGAGACCGGGTGCTCTGAAAGGGTAAGCACTTCGTGTTGTCTAAATGATTGGACCCTATTTTTGTATCATGTTTTGTAACCCTTTTTACAATAACGTTTCTTTATTTTATATGATATATTTTGCTTATAGTATTTCATGATTTTTTGTGTTTTGTAGAGTTGTAGACTTAGTGATGTTTAGTTCTCTGTCAATTGTTGGAACACATAGGTACATGAGTCCAGAAATGCATCAAATAAAAGATTATGATGACAAGGTATCATAACAAAAGTTAAAGTTACGCTTTTCATGAAAGTAAAACAAAATTTAAGTAGAAAAAATAGACTTACTTGTCAATAATATCATTTCTGATATTTAGATAAAAACCCTTAAAATTAAAAATGTAAATCAAACCAATTTGTTTTACAGACAGACATATGGAGTTTAGGTTGTACAGCATACGAAATGGCAACAAAAGAACCGGCATATACTACCACATCGATAGTAGAATTAAAAAACCAATTAGGCGTAGAACAAGTAAGTAAAAAATTGATCCCATAACAACAATCAATTCCTGTAACATAAAATCAATCAAACAACATCCCACTACGGAGACTTTCCAAAACTAAGAAACCTGCTTATAGTTGATCTGTTGGCCGAAGAAGAATATTGCAAGCCTAGGCTAATCAAGGCCCTTAAAAAGTTTTATAGCTGTTATTACAAAGTCACTGTATTCAAAATTATACTGGATATATTTGACTTTCCATAGGTCCATGTTCCTTTCAATTTTAGCTCACCTGAGCTGAAAGCTCAGATGAGCTATCGCTATCTTTCGTGCGTCGTGCGTCGTGCCTAAACTTTTTTACATTTTAATCTTCTCTGCAAAACCACTGGGACAAATTTGATGAAACTTGGTTACCATCATGCCTGGGTGAAGCCCTTTCAGCTTTGCACAAATGAAGGAGTTATGTCCCCTTCGGGCCCCATAAGGGGGGAAATAGTGAAAAACTTTAAAAAACTTCTCCTCTCAATCTACAATAGATATACCTAAGTTATTTTATTTATAACATCCTTAGGTCATCTATTTTCAGATTTGCACAAATGGTAGCCATGGGGCTCTAAATGGGGAAATTGTAAGGCACTGAGTGGGGAAATTGCTAAAAATTATATATTTGTCACTATATCTTGAAAACTGTTAACTTTTTGTATAGGCATGTATATTAGAATATTGTAGGTATTGCAACAACAATCATTTTGATATAAGGTTCAAGGTCATATGTTGAAAGGTCAAGGTCACAGCTGCAAAAGAAGACTTTAATTGCTTATTATCTTGAAAACTATCAACATTTTGTATAGTCATGTATATTAGAATATTGTAGGTATTGACATGGCGATTATTTTGATGTATGGTTCAAGATCATATGTTGAAAGGTCAAGGTCACAGCTGCAGAAGAAGACTTTAATTGCTAATTATCTTGAAAACTATCAACATTTTGTATAGACATGTATATTAGAATATTGTAGGTATTGACATGGCGATCATTTTGATATATGGTACAAGGTCAGATGTTGAAAGGTCAAGGTCACAGACGCAAAAGAAGACTTTAATTGCTAATTATCTTGAAAACTATTAACATTTTGTATAGTCATGTATATTAGAATACTGTAGGTATAGCGACAACGGTCATTTTGATATATGGTTCAAGATCAAATGTTGAAAGGTCAAGGTCACAGCTGCAGAAGAAGACTTTAATTGCTAATTATCTTGAAAACTATGAACTTTTTGTATAGGCATGTATATTAGAATATTGTAGGTATTGACATGGCGATCATTTTGATATATGGTACAAGGTCAAATGTTGAAAGGTCAAGGCCACAGCTGCAAAAGAAGACTTCTACTGCTAATTATCTTGAAAACTATGAACTTTTTGTATAGTCATGTATATTAGAATATTTTAGAAATTGATAGACGATCATTTTGATATATGGTTCAAGTTCATATGTTAAAAGGTCAAGGTCACAGCTGCAGAAGATTACTTAAATTGCTAGTTATCTTGAAAACTGTTAACTTTTTGTAAAGGCATGTATATTAGAATATTGTAGGTATTGACATGACGATCATTTTGATATATGGTACAAGGTCAGATGTTGAAAGGTCAAGGTCACAGACGCAAAAGAAGACTTTAATTGCTAATTATCTTGAAAACTATTAACTTTTTGCATAGTTATGTATAGTAGAATATTTTAGAAATTGACATGACGATCATTTTGATACATGGGTCAAGTTCATATGTTGAAAGGTCAAGGTCACAGCTGCAGAAGATGACTTAAATTGCTAATTATCTTGAAAACTATCAACTTTTTGTATAGGCATGTATAATAGAATATTGTAGGTATTGACATGGCGATCATTTTCATATATGGTACAAGGTCATATGTTGAAAGGTCAAGGTCACAGCTGCAAAAGAAGACTTCTTTTGCTAATTATCTTGAAAACTATTAACTTTTTGTATTGTCATGTATATTAGAATATTTTAGAAATTCACATGGCGATCATTTTGATACAGTGTAACTTCGCGAAAACCGACACCTCTAAATACCGACAACCTCCATAAACCGACATTGTCTGCCTGGGACGGATTTATTCTTATATAAATGATGTAATAAAAACTTCCAAAAACCGACACCTCCGTATTCCGAACACCGACATAATTTGTCAGCCCAAATCGGTTTCTTTAACAGTAAATAAACTTCCGAATACCGACATTACCTGTGGAACAAATAATGTTTGAATGGTCACGAATGACTGCACGTGATGAGAACTCATATTACCGCGGGCTACGTATAACACCTGTTTACCTACGGTCGATGTTTACTAAATACATTAACTTATTAATAATAATTGTTATTATTATGTATCTGTATCGTATGTAATTTTAAAATAAACAAACGTGTTTAAAACGTTTTATTAAAATTTGCGTTGTTTATATTTAAAAAAAAAAAAAACAGAAGTCGGATGCCGAAAAGCTGCGTGATGTTTTTAGATGCGAGGCAAAACAATACAGCTTTTTTCTTTTCCATGTTTTTTTAAATCTGAATGATTAATATGACCTATTCTTCTCGGGCGAGAAAAATAAAATAAAATAACACAAACTTGAGTCTTGTTAGCAGGGCCCGATCTTGGTAGACGATAAGAACTACGTATTACAACTACGATGACAATGTATGCACATTGTTTTATTGTTCAATTTGTTTAATATAAAAATAAAAAATAAATAACATTTAAAATATCACTTTACACGATGTAAGTGATAACAAACGCGATCGAATCCACACACATGAATACACATATGAATATATAATAGCCATATCCGGTAACTGACTAAATTCTGACCTGGTAACGGACTGGAACGAACCGGATTCGAATCCGTTTTTTCAAACTTCTGAAAACCGACACCTCTGTAAACCGACCAAAATGACCGGTCCCGTGGAGTGTTGGTTTACGGAAGTTTCACTGTATATGGTTCAAGGTCATATGTTCAAAGGTCAAGGTCATATCAACATAGAAATACTAAAATTATTAATTATCTTGAAAGCTATTAATTTCAGGGCATAGGCATGTATATTAGAATATAGTGGGTATTGACATGACAATCATATATGGTTAGAGGTCATATATGTTCAAAGGTCAAGGACATAGCTGCATAAGTATACTGAAATTGATTAATGATTTGGAAATTATTCATTGCATTACAGTTACTTCATGCATAATATATAAGCTACTTATAAATGAATTGTGAGTGGATATATTTCTAATTAAGTTTTGTGGGAGTTCTTAACTTGAGAAAACTTTTCAAGTTTCTGTACTTAATATATTGTCTATTGCACTTTGCAAACAATATTGGACATATCTTCAGATGAGCGTTAAGGCCCATGGGCCTCTTGTTAAATTTAATTTTCCACATGACTGGTATAGCTAGCAAGACAAGAGGTGCTTACCATTCTAGAACACCCAGCCTCGCTTCTTTTAAGTTTTAACTTTGTTTTTGGGGATTTTTGATTTGGATATGGACTGGTATGTTTGTTTTTATTTTTATCAATTTGCTGTAAAATTAAAACTGGTGTATTTTTGTTTTTTATTTTGAAGTGTTGAAATGTTATAAAATAATATTTGAGTCCAAATAATTAAGAGCAAAAATGAAAAGCGTTTTTATAAACTGAAAAATAAATAACATTTTCATTTTTTTAAATCTTTTGAATCATTTGTTTGAATCATTTTGTAATTTAAAAATGTCCATTTTAGAAGTGCGCCACACTTTATTGGCTTCGCTAGTTGTAAATTTTTTCTTGTTGAATATATTGTAGCTACCAAATTTTGAAAAAATACCATATTGTATTTCAATTAAAGAGCTTATAAAAAGTATGATGAATATAAGCTCCCCTCGAAGACCAAAAGCCAGCTCGTTAGTGAAAACCTTGTCAGGGCACCAGCCATGTAAGAAAGAAAAGAAAAGAAGAAGCAGCTCCCAACACCAAAATATAGCATTAGATAGTGGATATGGTGCTGAGAGCAGTGGGTCTATAAAAGGTAAAATTAAAATGGGATAATGAAAAAACAATATAAACAAAGATACAATCATTAATAACGCTTTTTTAATATTCAAATTGTATTTAAGAAACCACTTAGTGCAAAATATGTGTAAGGGGTTTTGTAATATGTGAGTTATATATGCGTTTCTATTGTTTTAATAATTTTCTTAAGTAAAATTATGTTTAAAATGATAAACTTTATTGTTTCTGCTAATAAACATTAGCACGGAATTTATCAATAAAAGTCACTGGTTGACTTTGTAGGTACATCGTTTTTTTTCTGAATATGTATTGTCTCCTAAAAAACTTTCAATATGATATAAATTCAAGCTAGATAATGTAGAAAGAAGTAAAATTAAAATATAAGACAAATTGTTTCTTCCATTACAAAAATAATTTTAAAAAACCTGTCAAAAGGAATTAAATCACAATTTTAAAACTATACAAGAAAGAATTTATACTCATCAATCAATATATATGTTTAAGTGATTTTGAAAACTACGGCAATGCAAAGGTTATGAACTTAAATAACGCGTTGCTTATCAAAAATGATTATATATATATATATATATATATATATATATATATATATATATATATATATATATAAAACACAAATATATGTATATAACACAAATACCTGTGTACATAGATAGATACATAGATAGATAGATAGATAGAAAATATCAGAAATGACTGCTTCTGGTTTTAAAATACTATAAAATCAAAGAATTCGAATATAACGATTACGAACACTAGTTAAACTTTTTTGTAAACAATGTTTTACTGTGTTTAAGAACGTATGAGAAATCAAATAAACAAATTTTAAAGAGTTAAATCATATTGTTAGTATATTTTCTTTGATTAATAAGATAAAACAATAGAGGAAAAACTTGTATTCAGATTATTATTTGACCCAACAATAGGATATATCAACATGAAGTTGTTAATCAGTATAATTTCGATACTATCAGATTTCTTAAAATATCTTACAACAATACCTGTTAAATTTTTAATGTTCAATATAAATAATTTCTCATAAGGGACACTAGGGGCTGAAAAGGTTGATAGATACAAAGCATAAGCCAAACAGTTCAAAATTAATAAATCTAAAGTTCTAATATTACATAAATCCAAATCCAACTAAGGAACGCTTTGCATGAGAAAGCAAACCTTAGTTTTAAACTTGTTCTGTCAGCATAAAGTACTAACTACTGAGTTAAAGATACCCTCGGAGAGTTTTATTCCATCAGCAGCGGTACATGCTCTAGGATATTTTACAAAACTACCTGTTGAATTTTGGTTATTTATGCAATCAAATGTAGAAAAACGCCTCAACAATTTGAAATAATATAACAAAAAGCAAAACGTGTATTCTAATGATTTTATTTTTTTTCAATCTATTTTGTTAAAGTTTTTCTATGATATATTTTAAAATATACCTTTTTAATTTTGATGTACCATATGCGCACATATTTCAGAAAGTCATTCCCCAACAGTGTCACTAGGGACCGAAAAGGTTCATAGGTAAAAAACATAAGTCTAACAGTTGAAAAATAATAAATCTAAAGATCATTTTATAGCACCTTTTAAATAGTTAAATCATATTGTTTAATCTGTTATACAATAATTGCTTTTTCTAGTGCTATTATACTTGACAGTAGTACACATATAGTCTTTGAAAAATGCCTATAAAATGGATTGATGATGCTCGATGACCTTTTACCCATAGTTATAAATGAACATGTTTTTCCCTAGCCGAAGTAATATTTCCTTAGTTGATTTTACAAATTTTAATGCGTGTTTGGTTTATTGTAGGACAAGAAAACGATTATGATAGAAAACAAAGTAAAAAATCGAATAGCATAAAATTTATACGAGGTATATAGTTACTGATTGAATAATTGGTTTGTGAAAAGTTTTGTTAACAATTGTGTATGAGTGATGTAGGACAAATAGGGATATTGGAAATTAATTAATAAAATATCAGATTTCAATAATAGTCACGTGTTACAAACTATTCTCTAGTTATATATATATATATATATATATATATATATATATATATATATATATCACAAAATGCACTTCAAAAGCAAGATAATGTAACTTTTAAAATATTTTGTCTGTTTTACTTGGTCTGATTTACTTATTATGCATCTTTTCTCATAAATCTTTGGTCTGTTACATTTGTGATGTTGCCTTACAAATAAAATCTTTAGTCTTTTATACTGATTACGCTGCCTTTTAAATGACATCTTATACTAGTAGTGCTGATTTCAACATCTTTTAACATCTTTGTAGCAACTTCGGTTTTTATACTGGTTAATCTGCCTTTTAATCTTCAGTCTATTTTACTGAAAAACATGTACTGCTTTTCGAATAGATTAAAAGTTTCTTCTTTCTTTTCCCGTCTGTTATATTTTTATTGTCGTTACCTAGTGCTTTTATATTTAGTATGTTTAGACTTTAAGTCTTTAAGATAAAGACTTGATTAGGCTTCAAATTCAATTACCGATATTTATCTTTTGTAGATGTTTTTCTCTAGCTAAATAGTTAGTTTCGATAGTCTATTTATATATTTTTGTGTAATTTTTGTAAAGAAGGAACCGATTATTATGGATAACTAAAGTATTTCGGATATCATGCAACTAAAACGGGACTAATAAAGTAATTAGAATGTAGAAAATTGTTGTATTATGTAAACAAGTATGTAAAAGACGAATATGTGACATAAAGAAATAATATATTTGTGTATTATTTTCAGATTTACTGATAATTTCCATCTGTTAAATACATGTAATACTCTTAAGTATTATCTGTATATCTTATTCAAATCAAGTTATATTTTCTGAACCTTGCTATTACTAGTAGCTAATGCGATTGCTATAAGTTAAAAAAATACATCTGGAATTTCTTTTTGACGAAAGACTTTTTTCACAGTATTTTAACATTTAAAGCTAAATTGAACAATATCTCCTAATTTCTAAGCTGATTTTTATATTATCAAGAACAAATAAAGCTTACATATACTACAAAGATTTACTATCTTTTGTTTCTGATACTCATTAAGTATAATTTATCATTTTCTGTCTAACAATTTGGGAATTAATATTTATTTTATTTTATTTTATTTTATTTTATTTTATTTTATTTTATTTTATTTATTTTTATTTTATTTTATTTTATTTTATTTTATTTTATATTTTATTTTATTTTATTTTATTTTATTTCATTTCATTTCTTTTTTTTTCACCTTTGAAAAAGCCAAATATATATATAATTAAAAATTAAAATAAATAAATAAATTTACTAAATTGAAAGATAAATGAGGTCAATAAAATAAAACACAAGCATACCAGTCTAAGATTAAGAGTAAACCTCGCATGACTTTAAATGATTTTAACTTCATAAAAATGAAAATTTACTAAGAAAATGAATAAAAATTTTACTACAAAATTGCAATGAAACTACATAATCAATATATATATATATATATATATATATATATATATATATATATATATATATATATATATATATATATATATATATATATATATATATATATATATTTAGGCCACAGTTCCTTACAGATGTGAAAAGGAATTGTTCGAGTTCTAAAATTGGTAACTGATAACTGATAAAAAAATTCCGAAAAAAGAGACATTTCAAATCTAATTAAATTAACTAAATATGAACATCACCAATCAAATCAGACATGACAAGATGTTTCTTTAACAGAATTAGCTGTGGTTGTAATCAAACATTTCACAACTTTTAATGCGTATAAAATGCCTCCTAAAATTTTCAGTGATTTTTTTTCAGCACCACGTAGTCGTTTTCCATCAGAATCAGATAAATTTTGCAGCGAAGTATCCACGGATATTCAGTCGTATGTATATTATTCTTGCTGACATTATAGTAATATTCTTATCTTCTTTTTATATTGTCACATATTTGAGAATAAAAAGAACACGGAACTATGGGACGTCAAATATATCCAGTAAAAGTTTGGGTACAGGGACTTTGTACTTATATTGTGACGAGGGTCACTTTTCAAATGCCTTGATTAACCCAGTACCCTACCCCCCCCCCCCCCGTGAACTTGTTTGTAAGCTGCATGCTTTGTTGACATGACATTGTAGAAAATACATAATATTACGTCAATGTATGTCAATATGCACAACGACACGGACTAAGAAATAAGTTAGATTTTAAGATTTCAATGCCAATGAATGCAAGAACCTTTTAAATCTGACGGTGCCAATGTTCTTACTTTACATAGAAATACCCATTTACTTAATTTGTTTCGCATTAAAAGTTAAATAAAACTCAGAAAATTGTTAAACATCACATTTGCCTAACATAAGTTATTCACTTTTTATCTCCGAAATTCTACACTCTCTGTTAGAGAATAAAATTGAAGGGTCGCTAATTTTGTAAAGAGTGTAAATTTACAGTATTTTAGATTCTAGACGTATAAGAGTCGATGTAATAATGTTATTGTAAAGATTGAAACTATTCTTATTTGTTGCAAGAAGTTAAGTCACAATCAACACTCACTACTTAACACTAACCAGTAAATATTTTGAACCAAGATTTAAAAGAAAAAAGATGTAACTTTATTCTTTACTTATTTTTCATTTTAGAAAACTTGTAAAAATACTTGAAGGTGCTGAACCCGTAGCCGAAATACTTAGAATACTGAGGACAGAGACAGATAAAAAAGCTCGTAGAGTAAGTCTCTAAACGGTTTGAAAACGTCTACTCTTTCGTAACAAAACAAACTCCAAATGCTTTTAAAATTGTTTGTTGTCTTTTTCTCTTTTCTTTTTTTTTTAATTTTATGCATTCTTAAGTCTCTCCAAATATTTTCATGTCCTTTAAACTTAGGTTTTTTATTTAAACTTAATAGCAAAAATTTCTGTTTCATATTACGTATAAGAGATTTGTTAAAAAAAGGTTGTTGATAAAGTCCGTCAAGGGAAAACCATTTTATTTCGCATTTCTGCTCATTTCATCAGTAAAAGTTTTATTATACAACATCGTGTTTGGAAGTTGGAAAAAAATCCATTTAACTACTTTTACACTTTCGATTCATTATTTTTTACACCTTTGGTTTATCTTTTTTATCTGTTAACATTTTTGTCCCCAAAAGTCACTGATGAGGAAATAATTTCCGAAATCTGCACATATAGCACATCAAAATTATCACTGATATTTTTCTAAACATTTGAAAACCCAACCTTATATAAGTAGCCATATAATGTCCTGTGTTTAATTTATACTTAACGTTATTTGCATTTCCGATTTGCAGAAAGCCATAAAGGCAGTAACAGGAAGTAAATATGAAGAAATTCGACCATTAGTAAGGTCACTAAGACCAGTCGTTGACCAGTTAAGTCGGAGTTCTGATTTCTCAACAGATTCATCAGTTACATCACAATCATCAACGGAAAGCATTTGAAGTTTCATGTAACAGTTTTGAAAGTCTAGTTTTGATTCTCAAAAGAATCAACATTAACGCCACAATTATCCACTAAAAACATTGAATTTTTCAAATGAGGCTATAACTGAAAGTTCGGTTCGTACTTCCATTATTTATTTATTTTTTGAAGATAATCAGAAGGATTCACATCAATGTGGATGCCCCAGTGACCGATTGGTGTAAAGCGCGATTATGGAACATAGTTATACATAAATAATTCATTTTTGATGAACATTGTGTTATTTTAATGTTTCAAACAATAACAGCAAACAAGTGTTGAACATTCTATAAATAAGATAAAATACTTATTCCTTACAAATAGATGTCACGAAGATAGCAATAGGGAAAAAAAAAGACATTTGTTAAATTTTGTTTTGAAAATGTATCATTGGCCAAATCATTTAAACTTTATTTTTCCAAATACACACATCAGACCTGCAATTTGTAAATCAAATTAAAAATATTGTATTATGAAAATGTAATTTTTATTTCACTTTGCGTGAATATATGAAAAGTGGATAGGTTACAATTTACAGTTTGCATTGGTAGGGTAGTTGATACAATTAACTTGCTATGATGAAGTCCTCTAGACTTTTTTATCTTTCTACATGTGTAATTTTTATTTTATTGTTATATATTACTTTAATTAATGTTTTTGTGCTTTTATTAGATGTTTGTTAAAGAACTCATTTTTCTATTTTTAATCACTGTATGTATTTGTTTATATTTAAGTATATAAATCTAATTTGTATAATGTATATGATTTTAATTTAATTTTAAGATGTTACATGTAAAATTCCTCGTGTTTAATAGTTAATCTGTGGTAATATATTTGAGAGCAGCATTCTGTTAATTAAATTATAAATATTTTGATACACAATCTTTACTTATTCTCGCCATCATTGGATAACGCCAGGGAAAAATATTGGTGTTGGAACATCGGATGTTAAAACGAGGCTTGTCAACAGCGAAATTGATGCATTTTGATGACATGCATCAAATGTTCAAACACTGAAAACATGTGCTTTTTGGATTTATTGTCGAAAAAATATCCCTGTAAATGGTTTATAAATTGGTATGTTATGACAAAAAACTGTATGTATTTGCTCTTTTTATTTTTACATTTATTATTTACTCATTTGTTTATTTTGTAAAAAATCAGTTGATATACAGTACATTGTTCTTCTATACGTACTAATTTATTTAAATTTGTTTATTCTTATTTGACAATGACCAGTTTCCGTCCTTTATAACATATCATGTCAGTTCATATCTACACCATCTTAATTTTCGTTTCTTGGTGTTGTATATATATATATATATATATATATATATATATATATATATAATCACAGACATCATAATTGAAAACAAAGTCTTAAAAACGATTTTGGTTGAATTAAAGTAGAAATAGTAACTTTAAAAACATGATTTTAGGAGTTTCAGAAGCATATTAAACCAATCTTTTCAAGAACATTCTTAATTTGATAAGGTAAATATCTACAATGTGTATTTGCAGTCGAAGCAAATTGTTTCAATAATTGTTATGTTGTTTCTTGCAATTATTATTTATAATATCCTGATTTTTGTAGTCAAAACTCGGTACACGTTATATGTATTTATATGGCATTATAGAAATTATAACCATAGATACCTATTTTATTTATGGCATTATAGAAATTATAACCATAGATACCTATTTTATTTATGGCATTATAGAAATTATAACCATAGATACCTCATACTTCATTTTTAATGCTCTATTTAAATAAATTGAAATAAATAATCAATGTGCTACTTGTGTAGTTGTTGTCCGATTTATTAAGATGTGATCATTTTTACTTGATGAAAAGTTTTTTTTCTAGGTCATTTGCATATTTATAGCAAGCTGTCTGTAATGACAAGATTTCAACCAAGACATATTATACTGAAAAAAAATTAAGGATTACAATACTATTCATGAGTATCGTAAATGACCTTGTGGGACTTTTATGTTGTAAACACTTTTTATCTTCAAAGATACGAGAGTGTGTAACCCAAAACATCAGTATTGATCAAACGACCAAAGAACAACTTCAGCCAGATATATGTAAGCTACCCTTTTTAGGGTAAATAACATTTTTGTAGGTTCTGAATGATGCTTTGGAACAGTTTTCTTTGTATGATAATTATTGTCCATTTACATGGTTAAGAAGGTAAACAGGATACCATGTAGGTATAAAGTTTAAACCTGAAAAAATGAGGATCAAGAAACATGAAAATAATGTAAACCAATAACCAAGCTTGATTTAAGATGCTCATCTAAATAACAATCTATGTTGGTTTGGTCAATAGGTAAATGGAATTCGATGTAGTACATACATAATGATTGATTGTTGTAATCAGAATTCCATTGGTCAGAAGGTAAAAAACACTGTATGTAGGTTGTTATCTGCATTCCATTGATCATTCCAGAAACAACATTCAATGTAGATTATGATTCGTTGTTGAAATCAGCATTCAATTGTTCTGAAGGCTAATAACATTCCAAGTTGGTTACGATTTCCGTTTGTATGCTGCATTTCATTGGTCATTCCATAAACAGCATTCATTGTAGATTATGATTGGTTTTTATAATCCGCATTCCATTGGTCAGAAGTTAATAATATTCTATGTATGTATTGATTGGTGATTGTGATCAGTTTTCAATGGATCAGGACATTTTTAAACTAAAAACATTAAGACATTTAATATGCATTTTGAATATATTATAGAAAAAATTTTGTTTTATTTTTATTTGAAAAAATACACAACAAATGTAACAATTGTATACAAACATCTTTATCAAGGACTGTATTTCTGCCTTGCACAGTCTCATTAAATGAGAACACAAAAATAACTTAACATACTAAATCAAAATTAAAATTGTCTTTTCTTGAGCTGAAATTTCTATCAAACAGTGATTGCATGTGGAAATACGATTCTTTTTTACCAGAAATAACATCAAAGAAAAAACTGTTAATGCTGTCATCTTAATTCGTATTTCTTGGCCAGTTTATCAAGTTCAGAATTTTCAATGTTGCCTTTATTTCGCAGATGATCAAATAGTTCCATCAAAACTGAAACAGAAAATTTAAATCATTTGATGGATAATAATGCATTGTTCAAAATTATTTTACTTTTCTGTTTTGACAATTTAGTTTTAAAATTATCAAAAAAAAATCAAAAGAAACTCACAAGTTTTTTATAATCTAGATGTGGTTGGAAGCTTCGCAATTTAACCAAAAACTTACACTTTGTTAATAAAACACAAACATACCAGTCAATGTCCAAATCACAATACCACCCCAACCCCCAACTGCCCCCCCCCCCCCAAAAAAAAAATTGTATTCATAAATTGCGTTGAATACTGGTCAATTCAGTAGTTACATATATACATGTAGTTCCATCAAGGAAGTGAGGCTAGGTGCTTCAGAAGGGTAAGCAGATCTTGTCTAGCTAGCTACACCCACCACAAGCAAAAACAAATTTGACAATTATCATGTTTGCTTGTGTCAGGAGTTTGACAGATTGTTCCTCTTATCTTTCTTCACAGACATTTTTAAGTAATTTTTAGAATTGTCCAACTAAGCTCTACAGAGAATGCGGAAGAATTATCCTATTGAATAAAACATTATTGGACAGAAAACTTAAAGTCAAAAATAGTTGCAAGATTTTGGCTTGAAGATCTACATTAGATACATGTATATAAAAATACCTTGTTGATCTTTCCTGGACAAGAACATCACAGTCATTGAAAATCTCTTCACTTGGGTCAAATTACACAGGTGTGGATAAAAATCTTCATTGGAACTGAAAATAAAATCAAATTTATAAAGCTACAAACATCCGACATATATTTTTTGTGTTTTTTTTTGTCGGAATCAAAAAATGCAGAAGATTACATAGAATGAAATGTTTATAATTCTACTTTGAGGTTTGAAAAGTTAAATAATGGGTCGGATTGTACAGAATTAAGCGCACCCAATCTTAATTCTATTTCAGTTTATAATGATTTTTAGATTGTTGATACTAGATGATGAATGGTTCACAAAATCACCAACAGTGATCTTTAAATTGTGTCACAAATAAAACTACGTACTAGATACATACTGTAAGAATGTAGTTTGTATCCATAAGGTGCTGAAACTTAAAACTTGGCCAGGATATCTGCCTTAACCATGTACATAGATTACATGTACTGGTACTAGAGCAGTTTCTTGAGAGACAAATACCCCTTCCTAATTCCTTAACATCACCTACAAAGTTAAATCTAAAAAGTGATATTTTGAATTTTACCTTTGACCTACAAAACCTAAACCGTATTTGGTATGTTACGATGATATAAATTTGTGTGAGTTTTGATCAAAATTTATCCACATATGTGGAAGTTTTGGAATGAACGTCATGTTCGAACAAATGAAAAGAAGGGCCATATAAGTGAAAAAAATTTTTGTTATGGCAAAATCAATAAAAACAATCTTTACTGGGTCACATCAATGTAAGTTAAAGAATCTTTATAGGGGCCACATCAATGTAAATAAAAGAATCTTCATTGGGGCCACATCAATGTAATTTAAAAAATCTTTACTTGGGACAACTTAATGTACTAGTATATGAAAGACTATGTACTGGGAACACCTGTATGTATGTAAATGAATTTTTATGGGGGAAACCTCACTGTAACTGAAATAATCTTTACTTGGGTGTTTAACTTCTTTACTCTTCCACTCTATCCTTTCATACCTAATATAATAATCTTTAAATACTGTTAACATCTTCATCAATATTTCTGCATCCATTGATTCACCAAATAATTTCTGATATTGACATGGGTCAATTTTCTGAAAGAAAACAGAAAGAAAAAGTTTCTCTATGAAAAATAAATATATATATAAAAAATTTCTCTATTGATAGGGACATAAAATAAAGCCTTTTTCCTCAACATAGCAAATTGATTTCAATTCTGTTACAAGTGCATACAAGAAAAAATTTTTCAATTGCATTTCAAGCGTTCGGAGCATTTTATTTATTCAAAAGTTTATGATGTATAAAAATGGATGAAAGTAGCCAACTTTTAAACAATACAAAAATTCAACTGGAATTTTGTAATTATCTAGTCAATAAATAAAATTAAAAACAAATTTCGGGCTCCTAGAATTTTGAAATTGTAAGCCAGGTGACAAGATGGCTCAAAGGTAAAAAAAAGTTTATCTGAATCCCTGACCTTACTGTTATAACTAGTCCAAAAATTAATATATTTGATCAATAAATTAAAATATAACAACAAATTTTTAATTTTCAAAGGGTTGAAAAGTATAAACTAATAAGGGTTATTAAAATTCTTATAAATTATATAAACATCTTAGTTCTCACCTTTAAATAGTTATAGAAAGCCTCTAGATTATTTTTAACAACTTTGTAGTCTTTTTGAAACTGAAACGATGTTTGTGGAACAGGTAAGCTTCTTGGTGACACAGATGGACTGTCATCTGAATGTTTTGAATCTGACACAGAACTCAAATCAAGCTTTGTATCTGTTGTTTTAGGAACAGTTTTTAACCTTGAAGTTTTTACTGTACTGTCCTGATCACTGGTTAAATTAAACTCTGGTTTAACAATGTTTTGATGAGATTTATCACTGATATTTTCTTTATTCCTTGATGTTTGACTTTTGTCATCCATAGAAATATTATTCTGAACTTTCTTTTGTACAGAATCTGATGAATCTGTAAACTGTTCAAACATCTGATTGTCTCTCTGTGTCATCTGCTTCTTTGTGTCACTTTGATTTGCTATTAATTTTGCAATGGCTGCTTTTTGTAACTCATCATCATCAACCCCAACCTCTTCTACCTCTATTCTTCTCAAAGGTTTCTAAATTAAAATTGTTAAAAAAATTTAATAAGTGTACTTGTATACCTTTGTCAAACATTATTGAAGCAACTGTTTTTATCGATATTTATTGTTAAAAATCTCAAAAATAACACTGATAGAGGTATTGTATGAATATTTTCTAATATCCATTTTTAAAAAAGAATTAATTAAAATTAATATCAAAAATACATTTTCAATAAATCAATTAAACCATCTTCAAAAATATAAAATATCTAAAGATAATGAGGAAAAAAAGAAATGTATAATGTGCATAAAATTGCAATTAAAAAAAAAAAAAATTGATCCCCACACTCATTCAAAATAATCTTGATACAGGTATTTTCAATAAACCAATTAACAGGTAATCATATTCAAAAATATGAAAAGTCAGAAAAGCATCAAAAAATGCTCAAACAAAATTTTTTGTTTTGTTTTTGTTTTTGTACTTGTCTATTTTTTTTTTAAAAAATGCATGTGCATAAAATATCAAACACGTCTTAATTTGAATCACAGGCTCATTCAACACTATCTTGATATGGAAAACTGTTACACAACTCTCTGACATTCTGCAGATGTGCACATTTCTGCTGCATAAACAAAACAGAATCCCACACTGAATTAGTGTTTTAATTACCCTTGAAAGTGGTAACTGGTTAAAATAAGTTTTCTTTGAGATGATGGACACCTAGTTTTAAGTACCAATTAATCCATCCTAATGTTCTAAACATTAGTGATCTTCTTTGCAGTGACATAAAATAATTTCATTTGTGCAATATACCTCTAACAGTTTTATTTTAGTTTCAATTAAATTTTCAATATCCAGATGTATCCACATCTGGATATTGTATCCTAGGATATTTTTTCTTTAAATATTCTGAAACAAGGAAATGGGATGTTAATACTGAAATCATTGTATTTAAGACTTGGAAGACACACAATAAACATCTGAAATTATGCATATACATGTGAATTAACATGTTATTTTTTGATAAATAACAGAGACAGTTCAATTTATTACTTATTCTTGATACATGGTATCAAGAGGAAAAAAATTTAGGGAGCACTATACTTTCAACTGATATTTTCTGTATTAAGGATAGTACAAGTTTTATCTGGATTAATCATAAAGTCAGACTTATCTTTGACCATTCATGAGGAGGTTTTGTTATTGTATAAACTTTGCCTATATTGCCTATATAGGGGGATGCTGTGATTATGTCAGACTTACCTTTGACCTTTCATGAGGGGGTTTTGTGATTGGATAAACAATGCCTGTATCTGGGGATGCTGAAGGTTCTGTCTGGGCCACCATTTTTTCTTTTGACAGTTCCTGAAAAAATCATTCATATTACGTTAAATATATTTATATATTCTGCATCAACATTCTTTATCTTTTTCTTACAGAATCATGGCAGTAAAACCAATTCCAAAAGAGTTTTAAAAGCAGATTTTGTCTTTAACTTTGGGTTTGTTGTTCAAGAAAAGGACAATTTAAATCAAACCAAACTCAGTGAGGTTGTTCACTTTACAATGATAGAGGGATTTTTTTTTTATCAGACTGTGACATGGAAAATAAACATGAGTTTCAATTCAACTGTCTACAAATAGAGTTTACAGTGCTATAACATCTACTTCAAAGCAAATTGAATAAAGTGTGGTACGCCTATTTTCTTTTGCATGGCAGTTAAAGTTATAGCACTATAAATACAGTTTCTATACAGTTCAATGATGATATTTCATTTCATATTTTTTAAAAAAAAAAAAAAAATATTTTGCTTTACTTGTCTTTGAAGAATTTTAAAACCTTTTGGTTTCTGGCATACATGCCCAGTTAGTAGAACAGCCAAATAAATCCAGTTACACATACATTTGTAAGCAATTCATATGACTGATAAGATTTATAGCTCATATAAAGGCAACTTCTCTCAAACCAAGTTAAGTTAACAAAAACTATGTAAATACTGAAAAAATAGATGTATTATATATGCACACCTTATCAATATTCTCTATTTCAATTTTTGCCTTCTTGTTTTGAGGTTCAAGTTTCAGAACTTTTTCAAAATCTTCCTTTGCCTCGGTAAACTTTTTCAATCCAAATCTTGCAGATCCCCTTCTTAAGTAAGCCTTTACATATAATGGGTCCAGTGAGAGAGCTGTGACACAGTCTAACTCTGCAGCAGCATACCTGATAAAATAAATAGTTCTAATATTAAAATAGTTCCAATTTAAGACCAAATAATTCATTTTTTCTACACACTATTTTCCCCAACCATTTATCGTTATTCTGAAAATTTGGTATCTCTAATGCACTTAATTCTTACACACTTCAAGCAATCAAAATGTACTGTGAATTGTGAAGCATGGTCTGCCTACTTTACCAATGTAATCAGCAAATCAGTTACTTATGATAAGACATATTTTCTGTACATGTAAACAAATGTATAATTTAGAATGAAATAAACCAATTTGTAGTTCTAGATCAACATTACTTATCTTCTGTCACTTTTCTTGATTAAATTTTTTAATTTTTTTTTTGTTAATTGTGTCTAGCAAAAATCACAGAGTTTGTTTGGAAATTTAGACCAGTCTACAAGCTTGAGTTCTGCATTTTTTTTCCAATTGGGATTGTAACATCTAGTTAAATTTCCTACATATTTGTAAAAAACAAATTAAAATACATGAGATTCTGACCATTTCAAATTTCTTTCCCATTTTCATGTAAAAATTGACTTTCTAAACAGCTCCTCAAATCTGATGTCTCAACATTGGTGGACTCACAAATATTGTTGTATCTCCATGTCAATGATGGACTCACAAACACTTTTACAACAATGTTCACAACATTATGATAATTTTGTTATATGCTATATACAATACTCAGATTTTAAACCTGAAGACCTAATCTACTTACTTATTGTTTACAATTAAAATGTTTGTTTTTTGCTTGGTTTTAATGGAAGATATTTATGTCATGTAATCATTTTCTTTGTAAATATTATCAGTACAGTTGCCATTGGCATCAACACTGTACTGGTGCAAACTTTTAATTATTTTTTTTTCAAAATTACTTTTTACCCACAGTATAAATGATGGGAGTGGAGCAAAGGAATGGAGTTTTGAACCCTAGTCAATTTTTGTTCATTTATATGAATAAAAATAGAAAATCTTGGAGAAAACATATCACTGTTCTTTAGAAAGTTAACTGGCAATTTTTCTTATTTAAGACCTGTTCAAAGGAAACCCTCACTGAAGAGGGAAGGGAAGCTAAAAATACAGATTCATCATGGAACATACAGGAATTGCCACAGCGATGGGGAAATAAATATCTTGACCTGTGGCCTTATAACACATTTATTTAATTATTGACAGTATTTCCAAGCTACACTTGCAATCTATGGAAGGATTTGACTTTTAATCATGCAACTTATTCAGTTATGAACAACTCTTTTTAAGCTAAGCATTTAATCTTTTTTTATCTTTTATCTATTTTCCTTACTTTTCTTGTTTCAGTAAAGCCATTGCCCTGTTTGCTGAGAGCAGAGGATTTGTAGGATCCAAGGTCATTCCTCTGGTGTAGGCCTCAATCGCACTCGAGTAGTCACCTTTTTTAAATAACTCATTTCCCTTTGAAAAAAAAGTTTAAAGAACCACATACATTGCTGAAAATGATTGCAATGGTTTTTATGTTTAACTTAGAGTTAGCAGAGAATTTGTTTAATTTCTAAAACATTTGAAGCATTTAATGTCAAACATGAAATAATAGTTTTCATTTGTTAAGATTTTCAAATCAAAATGTATTCTGTCAAAAGTGCCATGAAGGCCCTGGACGCTCACCTGAAAATGATGTACACTCAGCTTGATTTTGGCAAACTGGAGCTTCTATTCTTAAAAGAGATTTTTTTCTATATTTCGAGCTAGTGACCTACTTATTGACACAAAATGACCCATATATAAACTTGAGCTAGCTTTTGTCAAGAGCATCATTCTTAGACAGTTTGATAAGATTGGTCCAAAATTGATCCCCTCATATGTGTTAACAAGGTTTTTAATATAATTCGACCTAGTGACCTACTTATTGACCGAACATAGCCCATATACAAACTCGAGCTAGCTTTTGTCAAGAGCATAATTCTGACTAAGTTTGATGAAGATTGGACTAAAATTGGGGCCCCAGGAGTGTTAGCAAGGTTTTCTTACAATTTGACTTAGTGACCTACTTATTGACCCCACATGACCCATATACGAACTTGAGCTAGCTTTTGTCAAGAGCATAATTCTGACTAAGTTTGATGAAGATTGGACTAAAATTGAGGCCTCAGGAGTGTTAACAAGGTTTTCTACAATTTGACCTTGTGACCTACTTATTGACCCAACATGGCCCATATACGATCTTGAGCTAGCTTTTGTCAAGAAATCATTCTTACTAAGTTTGATGAAGATTGGACTAAAATTGGGGCCTCAGGAGTGTTAACAAGGTTTCTCTACAATTTGACCTAGTGACCTACTTATTGACCCAAACATTGCCCATATATGAACTTGAGCTAGCTTTTGTCAAGAAGATCATTCTGACTAAGTTTGATGAAGATTGAACTAAAATTGGGTCCTCAGGAGTGTTAACAAGGTTTTTCTACAATTTGACCTAGTGACCTAGATATTACCCAACATGGCCCTTATACGAACTTGAGCTAGCTTTTGTCAAGAGCATCATTCTGACTAAGTTTGATGAAGATTGGACTAAAATTGAGGCCTCAGGAGTGTTAACAAGGTTTTTCTACAATTTGACCCAGTGACCTACTTATTGACCCAACATGGCCCATATACGAACTTGAACTAGCTTTTGTCAAGATGATCATTCTGACAAAGTTTGATGAAGATTGGACTAAAATTGGGTTCTCAGGAGTGTTAACAAAGTTTTTCTACAATTTGACCTAGTGACCTACTTATTGACCCAACATGGCCAATATACGAACTTGAGCTAGCTTTTGTCAAGAGCATAATTCTGACTAAGTTTGATGAAGATTGAACTAAAATTGGGTCCTCAGGAGTGTTAACAAGGTTTTCTACAATTTGACCTAGTGACCTACTTATTGACCCAACATGGCCAATATACGAACTTGAGCTAGCTTTTGTCAAGAGCATCATTCTGACTAAGTTTGCTGAAGATTGGACTAAAATTGGGGCCTCAGGAGTGTTAACAAGGTTTTTCTACAATTTGACCTAGTGACCTACTTATTGACCCAACATGGCCCATATACGAATTTGAGCTAGCTTTTGTCAAGATAATCATTCTGACTAAGTTCGATGAAGATTTGACTGAAATAGGGTCCTCAGGAGTGTTAACAAGGTTTTTCTACAATTTGACCTAGTGACCTAGATCTTGATCCAACATGGCCCATATACGAACTTGAGCTAGCTTTTGTCAAGAGGACCATTTTGAGAAAGTTTGATTAAGATTGCACTTAAATTGTGGCCTCAGGAGTGTTAACAATCAAAAGTTGACGCACGATGCACGACGCACGACGCACGACACACATCGGACAATGACCCACCACAATAGCTCACTTGAGCACTTTGTGCTCAGGTGAGCTAAAAAAGTTGAATGCTTAATAAGCCTGTTTTCCATAAACAGTGAAAACTGACCCACATCATTGTTTTTAAACTTTGCGTTTACAACACATTGAATTTGTCATAAAAAATAACAAACATTTGAACTTAAGAATGAATCAGTTATAATCACCCTGTCTTTTTCTATCAATGCTTGTTGTTTTTTTCTCTCCATTTCCCATTCTTCGTCAGTTTCATATTCTGATGAATCAGATTTCTTTATGTCTTGCTTATCTATATCTTCACACATTTTGTCCTAAAAACAGACAAAGTTTGACAAATCAAAGATTAAAAGAATCTCTCACTACTTGTGGTGCCAGATAGGGAAATCTCAACCAAAGTTCTAATATATCTGGTCTAGAACGAGGCTTGCCAAGTTCTGGGCCAGACATATTAGAACGAGGGTTGAGATTTCCCTATCTGACACCAGAAGTAGTGATTGATTCTATTTCTTGCACCAAAAAATATACAAGTTCTATCAAAAATCAAAATTCAACATATGATGGAAGTGGCATGTGAATACAAAAGACAGGAAAAAGTGTGACGTCATAATTCATATTAACATTACGTCATATAAAAATTACGACATATAAAATTATTGTAATATGAAATAAACTTGTTATTGATTAAGAAAAAAAGTTTTTAAAATTACATTTTAAATTAAAACTGTAGTATTACCTGTTCCACTTATTTTTTTATGCAAACATATGCCAGATTCTTGGGTTTAAAAACGTTCTCAAAAGTATCGATACACCTCTGATTTCATTGATAAATTTTCGCGGGGAAAAAGAGCGTGTAAGCTATCTTGTACAGGGGGGGTGCAAGATGGAAATATCTAGCACCACTCTTTATATGGAAATTTCTATCTGGGGTGCAAGAAGAAGTAAATAAGGCATGTATAGCTCACCTTGACAACTTTAATGGCTTTTGTTGCGAATAGGCTATGACACTTAATATTGACAAGAATATGTCATAAAAGTGACCATGCCCCCATTTTAAAAGCATCACCAGAAGGCCAGCAACAATCACTAAATAGCTTATATGTAGGGATGCATCATTATATAAAGAAACATTAATTCTTCTGCGCTTTGTACAGGTGGGCTCAAAGGAAAAATCATTGCACATACACAAATATGGACAAAGTGTATTTCAAAAATCCCCCCTCTCTCTGCATTCCTGGTGGAACTGTTCCAATTGATCAAATGTAATAACAATATCTTAGCATTATTAATTACATATGTACAATTTGTGAGATAAAGACCAATATCTAATGAGTTAAATAAAAAAGTTTTTTTTTAAAAAATCGTATACGCATTCTATGTTAAATTTAATTCATGCAACACATTAATCCATGTTTTTGAATATAATCCAAAATATATTATCACCAAGAAAGAGCAGTGTAACTGTGACTTTTCTTCCCCTACTGATCTAAAGCTGTAAATTGCTCAAATAATGCTCAACACTGAGGTTCCTCACCTCAATAAACACTAAATACAGCTCCCCCATACAAAAGACAGACATTACTACTACAGCACCCAACAACCTTCTAGCTACACATTAGACATATTGATAACTCATATAAAAGGTCATAATTAACTTCTATATCCATTATGACTTACAACATCAAATTTATCCCAGGACCTGTAATCATAGCCACTAATTCTCTTTGGTTTTCCTGCTGTTCCATTTAATTCCTCCTTTTGTCGCTGTTTCTTTTTCTTCTTCTTTTTATAGAGACTGTTTCTTACTGGTGGCAAACTCTGTGTGAAAAAAAAAATACAAGTAAAAAGATGATATTCTAAAGACATGATTCTATAAGTACTACTTGGGCCAATGAGTGATCTAAATCCTGCTTACCCCTTACAATGCCTCACACTGTATAAATCTGAGTTATTCACAGGACAAATACTAGAGTGTACCGGTAAAAGTTTGTCAGTGCCTGTGGTTTTCTTTAGGCACTCCTACTTTCTCCACCTTCTTTGAACTGACCATGTAAATTTAAACTCCATTATTCCACTCTGTAATATTTAAAGTTTGCACATTTTAAGGGTCATGCTTTCTGATAAGATTTTACTAGATATTCAAATACAATCTGATTAAAAATGGGTAACATCTATCAGTCTATAGTCTAATCAAACCAACTTGCTTCTCCAGGGAATCATTTGTGTTGGAACAGAACACAAGACTACCTGTTCAGATTATATTTGAATTGATTTATGTGGTTGTATGCCCCTGTGTTGTTCTTAACATTACACTGAGGTGTCAGTTCTTGGATGGATGAAAAAAAAACAGAATACCTGGAGAACACACCTTCAGCAAGCAAACTGACAAACTTTTTTCCTGTTAGGATCTGCAAAGAAGGAGTTAAACCGATTGAATCTACATGCCTTAGACCACTTGGCCACTGAACCCTAAATGACTACTTCCTTATCATGCTACATTCTCATTAGAAGATTGGAATAATGTGGGATTAAGTCTTCTTCAAAGACATTCTATGTAGCTAGACAGTGACTTGAACAAACATACATGTAAAAAAAAGCATGAGATTATGTTTTAAAATGTCCTGATCTCTTTGCTGTATTTTTTTTTTTGTTTGTTGTTTGTTTGTTGTGTTTTTTTTTTTTTTTTTTGTTGTTGTTTTGTTTTGTTTTTTTTTTTCTTTTTTTTTTTTTGGTATAAAATTATTATTTTAAAGTAAAACATTAAATAACAATATATATGTTTAGACCAAATTACTTTGTTTCATTAAAGTTCTTGACCTTAAAGACTCAGTAATGGAATTCCCCACATACCACGTGATACTTCATAGTTTCATGTGGGACATTTATTGCTATTGCAACGGAATCACATAAAGTGACGTTTTCGGGAATATTTGACATTTTTGGGAATATTTGATGTAAACGTTATCCATCTCATTCTGCATAAATGTTAGAGGTATTGATCATTTTTACACAG